>JAUZST010009259.1:0-13091 GCA_034779995.1 Parotocinclus haroldoi
AAAGTTTCATTATAGACTGAATTCATTCAAGCCCTACGATGCCACCCAAACGTTCTG
This sequence comes from Parotocinclus haroldoi, assembly GCA_034779995.1. NCBI lineage: Eukaryota > Metazoa > Chordata > Actinopteri > Siluriformes > Loricariidae > Parotocinclus > Parotocinclus haroldoi. The sequence continues at coordinate 58 of JAUZST010009259.1, forward strand.
CACGTTCTACGGCTAAAATAGTATAGAAATACTTTAATAAATATAGCGTCTCTACTTCGCGGATTTCCGTTTATCACGGGTGGTCCTGGAACGTAACCCCCGCCATAAACCAGGGAACAACGTATTTGTAATTATTTCTCATCCTTTTCCGTATGTAAAACTATTGTTATTCTCTATAAAATGTCTTTTTGTTAATATCTTGGAGCGCCTGGAACGGATGAATTGGATTTACCTTGGATTTACCCTTACTATGGCTTCAGTTATCTTTCATTTCTTCTTTCAGTACTGTCAGGCACTTTGAGATGGATTAAGGACGGAAACCGAGATTCCACTGTACTTAAAATTTAGAGTTACCTCTGAAAGCTCCGTCATGGTTTGATCAAGCTTCTTTAAAAACCTCTCGGCAACAAACTGCTCCACCTGCATGCGAGGGGAACATGCAACGGAAAGTCAGAATAAGCTGGAACAGCATGTACAATGCTAATAAAAACACAACGCAATGCCTTACTTTTATACTGAGTATTTTTATATATTAAAGTTGTGTTTCCAAGATGAACTGAGGCTGTTATTTCAGCATGGGGATTTGTTTGTTTGTTTATTTGGCTTCTTTGACGTCGCTATGGGCATCAGTGGCCATTTTAGCAACACACACAAGTTATATCCATAAAAACAAGTTCATCTCATGACTATTTCCATACACATACATATACACACACACACACACACACACAAGTCAATGCCAATTTTGAGTAACCAATTAACCTAACATGCATGTCTTTGGACTGTGAGAGGAAACCGGAGTACCCGGAGTAAACCCCCGCAGACAAAGGGAGGACCCAGACCGCTCCACCCTGGGATTGAACCCGGGACCTTCTTGCTGTGAGGCAGCGGTGCCACCCCACCGAGCCCCCGTGCCGCCCTGCTGCTAATTTATTCAAGTATAATAGTTGCGTATCACAGTTGGGGCTACAAGCATTACTTCATATTTTAAAAAAAACTATATACATTATGTACCTGTCAGCTTTGTCAACTTTAGCTTTGTCTAAAAACACCTCTGGCTGCTTTCCCACTTTCCAACATCTTCAGTCTGAACACGGGGTCATGCCGCATGCTTTTCTTTAGCTTTTTAAAACTATAACGATTCGAACTAAAAAGTCTGTGCTTTTTCATTTGTGTTTCCAGAGGGAAATGGAGTCATCATTGCAGTCATTATCATCTTCATACTGCTGCTAGCCATCCTGGGCAGCGTGTTGTACTTCCTGTACAAGAAGGGCAGGATCCCATGTGGGCGCTCAGGAAAGCAGGATCTGTAGGTTTTTCTATTCATAAAACATAGAAACACAAATACTAGCTATAATAGATAGTCAAGCAAATACAGGCATGCACCGCTTAGCAAGGATGCTGACTAGGCATTACCACGGTCACACAGTAATTACACACAGGGTTTTATTTGACACAGTAATTTGAATGAAAAACTTAAAACATAAACATTTTAAAAATCTTTTTGATTAAAACTTAAAACACGCACACGCACGCGCACGTACACGCACACACACACACACACACACACACACACACAAACACACACTTCCACTTAATACACATGGGGTCTCTGGGCACAAAGCTGGCCAATTCATCTTGGAACGCACACTCACTGTCATGCACACAGTTCGACACTAAGGGCCACTTTGTTTTAGAGACACCAGTTAATCTAACATGCATGTCTTTGGACTGTGGGAGGAAACCAGAGTACCTGGAGTAAACCCACGCAGACACAGGGAGGACAAGCAGACTCCACACAGAAAGGATTCAGGGCGCTCCACCCTGGAACTGAACCCTGGATGGATGGATGGAGATGGAGAGGGAGATGGAGAGGGAGAAAGAGAGAGCGAGAGAGAGAGAGCGAGATAGATAGGCAGAGAGAGTGAGAGAGAGAGCGAGATAGATAGGCAGAGAGAGTGAGAGAGAGGCAGAGATAGAGGCAGAGAGAGCGAGAGAGAGGCAGAGATAGAGGCAGAGAGAGAGGCAGAGAGAGAGGCAGAGAGAGAGGCAGAGAGAGGCAGAGAGAGAGGCAGAGAGAGAGGCAGAGAGAGCGAGAGAGAGGCAGAGAGAGAGGCAGAGAGAGAGCGAGAGAGAGGCAGAGAGAGAGGGGGCGGGGGAGGAGGGAGGGAGGGATGGATGGTGGATAGGGAGCATCAGGTATGAATGTCCCAGCCTTTGTTTGGCTTTTTGGAACCTCGTTAAGTCCCCAATTCCCAGGTCTCATCAAAAATAGCCACGAAAGAGAGGTCATGAGGTTAGACTGTATATAGTACAAGACAGATTTTGATTTCCAGTTCGAATTCTTAAGACCTTGGACATTCAGCGGCGCATGCCTGTACGTCAGTAGCAATCCTGCAAGCAGTGCGAGCATGTAATGCAGCCCTTACCTTTCCATTCCTGTTTTCAGTACGAAGGAGAAGGCCAGTAGCGATGACATCGTGGTGGAAATGAAGGGCAGCAAATCTGAGGAGGCAGTTCTACTACAGGGAGTCAACGGCGATAAAAGGATTTCCGGCAGCCAGGTTGGTATTTAGACATTATTAATAGGCAGTACTTCAGTGTGGCCACCCTATGGAGAACTGGTTTGTCAACTTTGATGCGAGAACTTTGCATGCTTGGACAGAACCTTGACCTCCGCTCCATCAAAGATCTTGAAAATGCACTGGAACTCCAAAAGTGAGCCAGGGCTTATTGTCTAACATCAGAAGCTGACCTCAGTCATCTGGTGATCTCAAAATCTGGTGGACCTCATTTAGAATGACAAAGAATTAAGTAGGAGCAAAGAGGGAAACTCATCACTTAGTAATGCCTATGTTTGGGATGTAATCTTGTAAGCAAGTATTGATAGAATGGAATTGTGTAAGCAAACGATTAATACGACTCCTGAACTGTCCAGCATGTGTTATAAACCGCTCATAAAAATGGGGGAATATTTCAAAATGAATATTGAAGCGATTAAAAAGAAGCGAGACGCTCAGAAAGGCTAAGGCTAAAAAGTCAAAGAAAGTTGTTAGATTGCACAAATAAGATACAAACTCAATTATGGTGATTGAGCAGTAAGGGATATATTCATGGGGGTGAACACAAGCATGTCAAACTGGACCAGAGTGCCCCCACATTGACTGTTCAGTAGGGCGTTTGGTCACCCAAGAGTGGCAGTGACGGGGCATGGACAGGATCAGATCGTCCAGCAGTTTTTGTGGGATCCTCTTCATATTCATTTGAAATATCTCATTTTGTGAGCGTGCTTATTGATTATTAAGCATCTAAATGCATATATATAATACATAACATACATTTCCTCTGAAATCTGCAGTGAATTCGAGACCGAAGACGCCACGGATGCACAGACCGGCCAAGCCGCAGACGGCCTCCATGTTACCGCACTCTCTCGGTGGGACTTTCAGAGAAGAAAGCCTCCTCATTACAAGACTATCTTTTTAATTCTGAGCTGGGACAGAATGCCTGCCGCTAGATTGAGCATCTGGCCCACCGACTCTTTTCCACCTCTACAACTTTTAACGTTCGGCTGCCGACAGGCCTTACTGTCCGCGAGGGACAATCTGTGCGTTCTAGGTAATGTATATATGAAACACTGTGCGTATGTAGTTATTTAAAATACTTTTTAAAAGCGAGACAGGTTTTTCCACTGCACAAAATACCAGAAGTTTTGGTACCAATGGTCAGAGGTTACAGTTCCGCCACCAGAGACGCCTGTACGAGTCTGGCAAAAACAGGAACGAAAATTACTCAGGGGTAAGAATGCATATAAGTTAGGGATACCACGGCATGCATTTAGAGTACATAGATGACGTGACTAACATTGGCTAGAGGCTCTTTGACCAAGAGGGGAAACAGGAAGGCCACCATAACACCCCTATTATAGTGGTTCCCAACCTTTTTACCCTTGGAGCCCCCACTATGAGTGTGTACGAGTTCAGAGCAAAATGATAAAGTGACTCACTGAAAACCTTCATTGACAAACTTTCTCTTGGGTTGTTTTTAGAGCTTTTTTGAAAAAAAAAAAAAAAATTTTTAATTGAATTTCATTTCCAGCGAGTGAGTTATTGGAATAGCACATACCTTCTCACGTGCAAACAACAGAGCCAACAAAAGCCTTGGACCCCGAAGTTGGGAACCATGGGTTGCAGTCACACACACCCACAGCATTGTTCGAAAGTTCGGGCACACCTTGGCCAACCGCCTTTTTGCTAGGCTTCTAATCAAAAGAAAGTAAATATGGCATTAAATATGGCATTTACCGCTTTACAAATTGAACTGATTATTGTTTTATTTGGCAAAATTCTTTTTTATTTTAAGATGAACCAAATCGAATGATGAACACCAGCTTCGACATGTTCTAAATCAGTATTTAGTATCCCCTGTTAGTAAAAAACAACTAGTTGGCATAAGCATTTTCTTTTTCTTTAAAATCAGAGCATTGTTTAACCATATCATTTCTCAACACAGATCAAGATAAAGAAAACAGCACCACGCGTTGATCTGTCACACAACTTGTTTCCAGACTGCCCTAAGTTAGTGTTGAACTATGAAAAATAAAATAAAATGAACCTCTTTAAAGACAATATAATCAAGGTAGGGCTGGCTCGATACCATTGTTTTATGCCCGATACCGATATTGATACCGCAAACTAAAATATCTGGTGATACCGATATCAGACCGATACGCTGCTACCGCCTTTTGAAACACTGGCGTTGCAATAACTCCCCACAGCTGACGTGATGAGCACGCTGCTAGCTAACAGTTTTAACTCGAGTTCCAGCTATCGCTCACGTGACGCGTCTCTGTTTACGGCGTGTCGCCCAAATTGTAGTAAAGCATAAATCTAAGAGGAAAGACTCCGGCTTAAACTGCTTTTTCCCCCCATCCGATCTCCGATCCAGTGATTTTGCCTGATATCGGGCCGATACGATACAGAATATCGGATCGGTACAGCCCTGAATAAATTATAAAAAAAATATAGACTATAATAATATAATATAATAACAAATGAAAGAGAATACAATATTATGAAGAGTACGATACAACTGAGAATATAAAACGATAGACTATAAGCCAATAGAATAGAATAAAAATAAATGACTGGGTTTCGGTCTTTGTTACTTTCCAATGGTCTCTAAATTACATGGGATTTTTCAACACTTTGTTATAAAATAGGCTTGGTGTTAATGATTTTGTTCAGCTGTAGGTTCACGTAAGTGTAAATATGTAAAAGGTTATGATACAGTATAGATTATATGAAACTCATTGGTTCATTGTACATTTAAGTTAGGATAAATTTGTCCGAATGCATCCCCGTTATAAATAAGAGAGCACCTGTACAATACAGCTCCATTAATACATCCATCCATCATCTTCCACTTAATCCACACAGGGTCACGGGCCCATCCCAGCAACTCTGGGTGCAAGGGCAGGAACAACCCTAAATTGGTGCGCCGATCCATATAGTACCTTATACACTGTGGACATTGTGCAGGGCTGAAACAAATTAATTCAATTAAACAATTACATTATTTCTTATGGGAAAATTTTGCTCAGCACTCGTCGTTTTCGGTTGTGTTACAGTCTCATTTGCTCAAAGGGGCACACGGCGGCAGGCGGGATACCCTAAAACGTTCCCAGTTTTTTTTTTTTGGGGCCTACATTTATATTGCCTCAAGGCGTTACGCAAATCAATAGTTTAATCGTCTGCAATGTCTAAAAACGACAAAACATGGAAAGTGATCAGGGGTGCCCAAACTTTTGCACAGGACATTCCCAAGGTAGGGTGAGAAATCTTACACCGTGTCTTTGAAACTCAACAGTTACTCGCCTTAATGATAAGGGGACATAACTTTATTCCTGTTGCCTCTGAAGTTGGTGGGAAAAAAAAAATGAACTAGATTTAGAACCCAGATTTCACCGATTGCTCTTTGGGCCACTTCTTGTATTGAAATGTGCAGTGAGAAAATAGTGACTGTAGTCCTTGCCGTGGAGCTTGATTTGGAGGCGGAGCCTTTGCCAAACGGCCTCGTCCAGTTCCCAGGTTCTGCTCGCCGTTCTTTAAACTGCTCTCACCGCTGCTTCGTGGTAACCTGTGCACTGAAAAGCTGAGAGCTGTCACACTACTGCCTGATCCCAACACTGTACTTTTACCGCCTGCAAGACATGCCAAAGGTTTTCAATGACAGTATTTTAATCCAGATTATTTTTCAAAACTTTTGAATTATACAAATATGTATGTTTATTAGGCTAGAAGAAAATGTTGACATACTTTAGGTCCATCAGACCCACTGTGTGAGGGAGGAAGTGGATGGATATGCAGTATGTAGTTAGGAACAGTTACCTTGAGGATTATAATATTTTGGATTTTAATTTTAATTTTGCTTTATGTGTAAACGTTATGATATGGCCTTTAAACAGTTGTATGCAAACTTTATCAGTTCTCTCTCTCTCTCTCTCACACACACACACACACACACACACACACACACACACACACACACACACACACACGCGCTTCCACTTAGCATTTTTCTCCCATTTTTACGCCCACACATTCGGTTGTTCTGATCAGTCTCAGCACTGGTGTGAGTGGCTCAGGCACAGCAGCGCTAAAGTTTTAAACGCCAAAGTGTCTTTGCTGGATCGATAATAGCCGACCAGCCAAAACTGTCCAGCCACCAGCATCCTGTAAGCACTGATATAGGATTAGAGGATGATCAACGCAAACTGTGTAACAACAAGAGCTTTTGTCTCTGACTACATCTTCAAGGTGGAGCAATATGGCAAATAAAGTGGACAGCGATTGAACACAGTGTTCTGAACTCCGGCATCACTGTTGTCTGATTCATGCATATCTGCACAACACACCAACACACAACCACCACAGTGCTGAGAGTGACCCACCACCAAAATAGTACCTGATCTGTGGGTGTCCTGACCGTTAGAGAACAGAGAACATTAGAGAACACGTTGACTTCAGAGATATATATATATATACATACACACACACACACACTGCTCACAAAATTAAGGTATATTCATGGGGGTGAACAGAAGCATGTCAAACTGGACCAGAGTGCCCCCACATTGAGTGTTCAGTAGGGTGTATGGTCACCCAAGAGTGACAGCGATGGGGCATGGACAGGATCAGATCGTCCAGCAGTTCTTGTGGGATCCTCTTCATATTCATTTTAATATTTTTTGTAAGCAGTAAGTGTGTGTATACATAACAAATTAGGGTATATTTTCAAATGAATGAATATGAAATATCCCATCAATTTAATGGGCAGTATACACACACGTGTGTGTGTGTGTGCCGATCAGTCAAGACATTAAACAACACGTATTATTTTGTTAACAGCATATTTTGTTATATAATCAAACATTAAGGGAACAGTCTGTTCTCAGAGTAGATGTAGGAGACCAGACAAGGCTCGCGTTGGTGCTCTGTTCAGCACTGGTGAGTACATCCAAGAGCTCACAGTGCGGCGCTACCTGCTGACTGTGGGGCTGCATGGAAGCAAACCTGTCCGAGTGCTCACCATCAAAGCGCCTGTAATGGGAACAAGTGACAGAACTGGTGCTTGGACCAACCTAAGAAGGTTGTCTGGTCTACCGAGTCCCATTTACTGGCGAGGCCACCAGAATGCACAGCCAGTTGAGGAATGGGATTCTCTGGATAATGTTCTGCTTCGAAACCATGGGTCTGGGCATTGATATGGATGTACTTGAACATCATAACATCATAACCATGTTTGTTAATGTCTTGGTTGATTAGTCAATATAGAAAGACTGAAGTCTATAAATTGCATCCAAATGAATTGAAGCATAAATAATGCGAGCACAAATATTACTATACACAATCTACACCATGCTACACCAAAGCAAAATTGCATCCAAAAGATACTGCAGATATATTTTTTTTTGTAAATGGAAGCTTCACAAGCTCATATTTAAAGCTATTGCTAATTGTCTTCTGTATTTTTCTGTCCGTTCAACGTCTATTAAAAAAAACTCTCCCAATGAACACGCGTCCGGGTTGTGCGTTTACTCTGTGAAAACAGGCAACGTATCTGTTTAACGTCCATCCAATCAACGTCAGATTTATATCTAAAGCACTTGGACAATGGAGCATCTTCTCAAAGCAGCTTTCTGCTCCATTTTTTATTCTCCAAGGCCAATTCCAATTTGAGCAAGTGATGAGACGAACAGCACTTTATTTTCTTATTTAGATATCTTTGCATTTCAATCGCTCCATGGATTTATTGATTTATACTATTGGATACATTTCTCATGCTTTTAATCATTCATTGCATACGAATATGGACATAAAAACAAGAATTATTGGGTCAGGAAGGGATTAATTCTAATGACATTACTTCTTAAGGTGAAATTTGATTTTTTAATGGTCTTCTGGAACCAAGTAAGTTTTAAATTCGATGTTCCACTGGATTCATTGATTCACTTCTACGACACCTGGTGACAGAAAAGAATTATGCAATCTTGAAAGAAAGAAAAAAAAATACATGGTATCGTTTTACTTTCTATTTCGTTTCTAACAAGGGTTTCAAGTTTCAAAAAAAGGATCAAAAACAGTTCGATTATTGCCCTAAAGGTTTTCGCGTTGTGCTTAAATACGTGTTTCTCCTTAAACTAAAACACTATGAGCAAAGTATCTAAACTACTATGTGATTACTGTAATGTTCACATTCCACAAAAGGTTCCACAAAGTTAAACGCTTTATCTCTGTAAGGGTTGCAGTGGGTCCAGGGTATCTCAATTTATAAATAGCCCCTGACCGGGCCCCATCAGAGGTCATCAGGTCATCACACACTCACTGAGGGTAATTTAGTTACCAACACACAAAACTTGGTTAAGAAAAATGACACTGAAGTCAAAATAACCCAAAAAAAGTGTCTTTAAGAAAAGGTGCAATCATAAAGCTGAACTCCTGGACTTATTCAAAATGGCTTTAATGACAGATTTCAAAATTAAAACGACTTTATGAAGGAGGGATCGCTGAGCTGGAGGAAATCAACATTAATAAATATTATTAGTCTTTTATTTCTCGAACAATAGCAAACATCACACAGCCTTTTGGGGGACGGAACGCACCCCCAGTTTGCTTTGCACTCATGTTTCATAGCTTCTACAAAATGTTGGGTGATTCCAGCAAGGCTTTGAATCAGAGTTCCTTATATAAACGTGGATTTCTGTGTACTCATGTCTGCGTTTAATACTGTGTATCCAGAATCATTTGGCTTTGAAGAAGCCTTTTTAGAACGAGCCAGCCCAAAAAGAAGCTGTGCAACAAACCTAGGATCAGGGGGCACAGGGCAAACGCTGGGTGTGATTCAAACAAGGGAGTGCTTTAGGTTCAAACTTGTATCCAATTCTGAAACTCGCAGACACGAAGACCTTTATAAAACGAGATCATGGCACTGAGAGAGAGAGAGACAGACACACAGAACGGCAGTTTGGATCACGAACAGCAGTAAGGCAGAGCAAATTTGAGGGCTGGAACGCCACTTCGCGAGCTGAGTTAAGGCTGTTGCTGACATTCGTGAGCTTGGGCCTTGCCTTGCTTGTAGTACTGACTTTTGGAAACGCGCCCAAATTCAGAGCGTTTGGATGCGGAGCACAGGGTTAGTTCAGCAGCACCGGGCTGATGACTGTGGACCAGCCTCTGTACCTTAAATTGTACCTGGAGTTGGAGACTTGCGGACGTTTGTGTTCTGCTGACTGAATTCAAAAGGCCGATCATAACCATGTGACATGGTGAAAAGCTGAAATACGCAAAGTGAAGAAAGCGCGCCCTCTGGTGGTTCGAATAGGGCCGTTCCAGTCAATCGAGAGCACTGGGAAACTGGGGGAAAACTGGTGGGGTGTGCGTGTGTGTGTGTCATGGTGGTGGTGGGGTGGGGGGTGGGGTGTTGTTGGGTTCGAGTGTTACGATTTCACACCACTCCTTCACAAGGCCTTAGTCTGGGCAGAACACACATCACTGACGTTTCTAAACATATGGCACGTCTCACAGTATTATTCACATCGGTACAAAATGAGAATTGAACAAAAAATATATATATAATATTCCAATTCCGCCCAACGCACAGGAATGCAAAACCGAATTCAGACAGGGCAGTTTTCCCACATACTCTATTACATAAGGAACGTCCTAGACTTTTAAAGTGACAGTATCGGAGCACGAGTTATCTATACTGTGTGAAATAATCTACTACATACTTAGTCCTCACACACACACACACACACACACACACACACACTCACAGTCCGCGCGCACGCACACGCGCACGCACTTGATATACAATATTGACAAGAAATACAGTAAAAACAGCTCTGGTCAGAGAACAAAGCTTCACTACTTCACATGGTGCAATCAAAAATACTGAACAACATCAAACATGGAGAGCAAGCCAACCTGCAAATTTTTTTTTTCACCTCCCTTCTACAAGCCAGCCGGGACGTGCGGACGCCGAGGCGGTCCTTTAAAGGGCTCGTGTACCTACAAGCTTCATATCGTGGAAGTACCTGCAATGCCAGTGCAACGTTTCAGCGGGAAAAGGAAAACGAGCGGGCCAAGGCATTTCGAACGCCTCGGGATTCACGCGGGGCGCAGTCGGCGCAGCGTCCCAGGACTTGCCGAAAGCTTTCGGTGCTAAAAGCTTAGCGTTGGTTCAGTATTACGTTTGCCTCTTCAATACTGATAGAGTCCGTGTGGATGTACGTTATTCCTGAGAAGAAAAAAAAAAATGAAAGGAACTGGGAAAGACCTGACAGAAAAAGCATCGGACGGCCGGCTGTCACGCTCGTACGTCCCACGGCCGATGTTTGAACCGGTGATTAAACAAGCGAACGACCGGCGCGACCGGTTTGCGTACGTACTCCAGCGAGGCCGCGGCTTCGCTGGACGGCGTCGCTCCGAGGGACACGCCCGTGGAAAAGGGGACGGGGACAGGCCGAGGGCCCGTAGCTGAACGAGCTGCTCGCAGTTTTCAAGTATGCTACATAAGATCCAAACGTCGAGATACTGTCACTTTAAAACGGGGCTAAAGACAATATTCACAAATATACACTTAAGGCTTAATCGTTTAGCACTAACGAGTGTAGCAGCAGTAAAGCACTTCTGAATGAATAAAACGATGACAGTAATAAAATAACAACAACAACAACAACAACAACAATAATAATAATAAAAGTGATTGATGAGCGATTTCACTTCGATTAACAGCTTCAGACACGAGTTTAAACCTTGACGAATCGTTTAGTCCTGATTTAACGTAAAACAAACAAGCAAACGCTTCCTTCGCGCAACGTTAACTTGTTAGAGAACGGCGCCCTCTTCAAAGGGGGAGGGTGGGGGAAGCAGGCGTATAAAATCCGTTCACTGCCAGGACGGTGACACGCATACGGAACGAAAAGCTGCTAGACGAACGAGCCCCCGGTGCGTTTGCGCCTCGACTACAAGTTACTGGAGTCAAAACGAGAAAACTGCGCCCGGAACGTAGATCGCTTACAGTAATGCTACACAGCAGCATGCAGGTGGCTGACGTCGCTCAGTTTCGACAGCATCGAGCTCGACAGCCCACGTACAAAAGACAACACAAGCGACTGAAGGATCACCGGGACGTGACTGGAGATGAGGATCCACTGACGACGCCGCGAGCGAGCAAACGGTGAGCAGGTCATGATCTGGCCACTCGCACCACGCCACTATTGGAAACACCACGGACACGCACGCGTACCAATGCGACACACACAAAAAAAAAAAAGGCCGGTTTTGGAAATCGTCGGCTGCAAGTTTCAACGTTTCACAGAACAGCAGAGCAGAGAACAGAATTCCTCTCCTACCCAGACCCCTGTTCATAGCGCTCGCTCTCAACCCTCTCCACCCGAAATGTATATATTAACTATATTCAACGTAGGGACTTCTATATTAAATTACCATATAAAACACACATTTCTTTTATCCAAGTCTTTTGAGTCTGACCGAAAGCCTCTGTGGGTTCGCTTCGCCACGAGGCCCGCTTCAAAAACGACGGCCCCTGCTCGAGCAGGGAAAGGCCTGCGGCTCACCGGGAGGAGGTGAAGCAGGTGAGAGTTCGGACTCGCTTGGGGGGGGGGAGGTCCGAGAAGGGCCCGCTATGTGACGATGTTTGGCGTGGTTGGGACGGACACAAACTCGCGCAGGATGTTTTTTGCCATCTCAATGTTGTATTGTGCGATCCCCAGCGCTTTCTGGATGTCCTGGTAGGAGTAGCCCTGGCTCATGAGCAGCTCAATCTCGCTGCTGATCTGAGGGTTGCTGGAGGCCGCTCCGGGAGGAACGGGGCTCGGCCTGCGGTCGGAGTTGATGCGGCGCGGCAGGGGCTTCGGAGGCCGCTCGGGTACCTCACCGAGGTCGAACACTGGAAGGAGTCAGATAACAGTGGAAATAGGTATCAAAGGGACCTACAGCCATGTATGTGGAGAAAATGTCATGTAATGTGGAAGAAATGTTTGTGTTTGTTGTTAGTAGCACAAGGTTACATAACACCACAATTCGATATAAAAATCTGTAATATCAACATGTGCAATTCAGCATGTATCCTAAGCTAGTGTATCACATAGCTAGACATGGGTCTATCCCCATGCTGCAGTGCCAGGGGATGGTCCTCTTCCAACCATCTTTCCTTCCCTCAGACATCCAGGGGATGATCACCCACCACCCAGCCATCCTTCTCTCAGACATCCAGGGGACGATCCCTAACCACCCAGCCTTCCTTCCCTCAGACATCCAGGGGATGATCCCCCACCACCCAGCCATCCTTCTCTCAGACATCCAGGGGATGATCCCCAACCACCCAGCCTTCCTTCGCTCAGACATCCAGGGGATGATCCCCCACCACCCAGCCTTGGTTCCCTCAGACATCCAGGGGATGATCCCCCACCACCCAGCCTTCCTTCCCTCAGACATCCAGGGATGATC
>JAUZST010009260.1:0-13090 GCA_034779995.1 Parotocinclus haroldoi
TCTCAGCATGTTTCAGTCAGAATATAATTTATGCCTTTAATAACATCTACACTGATTGATTAAAAAAGCACGCAGATTGAAATGTCAGATTGCTGCAAAACTCTGTATGCAGCCACATCCCAATCAGATATGCTAATGATTACAGGTTTGGACTAAGTAGAAACTGGGTTTTGCCACAAGAGGTTACGAAAGTATTTCTCCCTCTGCACTATAAGCAGGCTGTCGGAGGCCAGTCTTAGTGGTGTACCTGTTAGTGACTGCTAGACATACCTCTACGATGCAATTAGAGACATTCATTTGACAGACTTTAACTAAAGTCACAGTCATTGGACTAAAACAAGCAGGACGGTCATTTGGACAGATATATTTATATAGTGCTTTTTACAATGGAGCATAGTCTCAAATCAGCTTTAACATACTATATTTTCTTCTGAAACCAATACCAAATTGACCAAGCCTAGCATGACAGTGGCATGGAAAAATTTCCCTAAGCGTTATCAGGAAGAAACCTTGGAAGAACCAAGACTGGAAAAGGGACCCATCTTCCTTGATGGGTTAATTGTTAATTGTAATAATTAACATAATTTATGTAGGAAAATAAGTTTGTAATAATAGAAGGAATAACAGAAGCTGTTAAACATCATATTAACAGATAAATTAAATATTGATTAAAATAGTGCTGCATTTTGAACTCATTGGAGTTTATTTATTGATTTACTAAATATCAGTTTAAGTACAACAAAATGATTTATATTTTTTTACACTATGCCTAATTTTAATGATTGTAAGACTATCATTTGGACTGGATGATATGTACAACTGTTTACAGATAATTGAACCTAGTGGTAAGAAGAGTAATTATGGGCCAAGCATAGACCCTTGATTAAGATAAAATAAGACAATCCTATAATAGGCCCACAATGGGGAAATTTAGAGTTTACAGCAACAAAGGGATAGCAGTACATGCAGTAGTAGAAAAAAGAGAATAAAAATGATAAATAAATGAATATCAAAGAGTTAATTTAAGTATATATACTGTATACTATATATATAGTGTGTACTGTGTATATATACTTATATTTTTATATACTATATTATGGTATACAAACCGGATTCCAAAAAAGTTGGGACACTAAACAAATTGTGAACAAAAACTGAATGCAATGATGTGGAGGTGCCAACATCTAATATTTTATTCAGAATAGAACACAAATCACAAACCAAAAGTTTAAACTGAGAGAATGTATCATTTTAAGGGAAAAAACATGTTGGAAAAACATATTTTTTCATGGCGTCAACAAATCTCAAAAAAATTGGGACAAGGCCATTTTTACCACTGTGTTTTTTGATCACCCATCTTTTCTGTCGTGAACGGCATCAAAAGTAAATGATATGATGATATACATGATTACATTGACACACCAGTCCTGTCAGGTAGATGACTCCTTAATACAGAAGAATTTTTGCATCATTCACAGCCATGTATTTGAAGCATAAACTGCATTAGCAGCCACTGATAAGTGAAATCGCAATTTTAAATGTTTTTCCGAATTTTTTCTTTCTCAGGCTTTTCCCAGCCAACAGTTCAACAGTAGGGTTGCGTGTCGAAACCTGTTTCCGATACGGGAACCGGTCCCAAAATGTGATGATCCCACTTACAAAGTCTTCTTTTTAACAAAGATAATTTTTTAACAAAACTAAAATATTTTGATGTTTGGTATAAAACCCAAACTAATACTGTCTTTTTAAAATGTTAGAAAATGTGTTGTTTCTGTCATTTTTAATCGTTAGTAGTTAACTGGTCACACCAGGTGGTGCCCATCAAGTCTAAAAACAAGCTCTTACATTAACCAAGGAGTGATGGATATCTAAAGGTGGAAATCTACAACATGCAGCCTTGTGAGTTCCAATGTAAAGGAATGAGAAAATCTGTTCTAAAAATGCATAATAAAAGCTTCAGCCCAACTTCACCTATTTTGAAACTTAGAAAACCCCTAAAAGACCTAGCACATCCCTATTTCACTATCAACTACTGAACAGATAATGCTGTCATAAAAAAGGATCTGGTGGATCAAAGCCTCTTCAAATAGAGAGGACTGCTGAAATATAAAGTTCTCAACAGCCTTCTATAACTGGGTGCAGAATTCAAGACCTCAGACAAACTCTTTTGAAAAGAGAAATAAGAAGCTGTGTTAAAAAGTCACTGCTATCTAAGAAAAACATCAAGGACAGAATGAAATTTCGGAAAACATACAGACAAAGATTGAGATTTGATTGAGAATGGTTCAGAGAGTTATGTGGATCGATCAATCATGACTTGAGTCACATGGTAATGGTAATGGAGAGGTGTCGAAGATCTGGCAAAAACAGTGAATGCATCTCTGCTAGCATTAAACATGGAGGTAGTGGTGTCAAGTTGTTGGGAGAGTTTTCAGTTGGTGGTACTGCTCTGTTTCTACAAAAAAGTTAATTACTGCCCTGTCATGTCCTGACCTTTGGCCAGGGCTGTCTGGTGGGTAGTCTGGCTAGGTCGGGCTTCAGTCCTCCTGACCCTGACTTGTGCATCTTTGCCTTAGACTAAGAACAGAGCTGGGGTTCACTGTTAAAGACATTTATGTTGACCTTATATTCTGGGTTACAGTCTTCTTGCCTCCTTAGTGCGATCACTCAGGATTGTTGATTGCTGGGGAGAGTTGCTGATGCGGTTTGTAATCCCTCTTGGCTGTGTTACCTTCTGGTTCTCCTCTTTCTAGCTATGCTGCTATAGTTAATGCTGCACATGATATCTGTGATTGTTAATAGGCTATGTGGTTATAATCAATAAGTAACAACATTTTCTCTTTTCTCTCTGAGCTGATGTTCCAAAGCACCTTTCCTTTCTTTTGGAAAGACCTGTTCCAGTCCTCGGAAGAACTTCGCGTTAAGAACTAAATATTCAAAAAAGTATTAGATAAAATATTTGCCAATATGCATATCTTTTTACATTATTTTATTTTACTGTTATTATTGACTTAATTCTACTATCAATACAAACGTAACTGCTTCAGTTAACATTTACCCCACACAAGGAGGTTGGGTCCATTTTTGAGTCTCTGTACTCACAAGGCTTGCTCAATTTGGGATTGGCCTTTATTTATAACATTATGTTATCTTAAATGTTATAAACATTGAGACAATGCACAATGCATTGTATAAATAGCTATAGAAATAAATATGACTTGACTTTACTCTTTTGGGGTAAAGAAAATATTACAGAAAGGTTTCCCTCCACTGAATGTTCACTTAAGATTAATTAATGCGATATATTGCTATATATTCATCCAACAAGACAACACTTCTGCTCACAATGTGAAGAAGATCAAGAAGTGGCTTAAGTGGCTAGTCCATCAGGCTCATTTGTCAATATTTGAACTCTGTAGAGGATATTTGGTCTTACATTAAACAAAACAACTGGGAGACCTATTTTAAATATTCATCAACTGAGTGGAACAACACTGTGTCTTTACTCACAAGACCTAAAGGCTAAATCAAATGGAAACTAGTGTTGGGTGATATGACCCAAATTATACTGGTTTCATAGTTTATTACTTTGCATTTTTATTTTTTACTATAGGCTTTACTTTGACATACATAATCAGACAATATATCAAAGAATCTGTAAAATGTGTTTGTGCTTCAAAAAAGAGATATGCCTTTTTCGGCTTAAGTATTTTTCGACCTGTTAAGACATTCTTTTAACCAGTTGTTTTGTACCCATCTCACTACTCTGGATTGTTATTGTGACCATACTGACGCTCCATCACAAGCTGACATATGCAGTGTCTTGAGAAAATTCCTCTTCAGTCGATGTATGAGGTTAGGATGTATTAGGGTTGGCTGGGGACAGCATGGCACCAAGGACTTTCTCACTGAGGATGCAAGATATGTATCTGTAATTTACACAGTTTCTGTTTTCTTAAGTGTTACTACATGTAACACATGATCCGACTGAATAAATTATTTTAATTTAATTTAAAATAATAATTTAATTTAATTTCTACACTTATCACCTTCCACCTGCCATCCATGGAGGATGTGTCCCTTGAGTCTTGGTCCTCCCAATGTTTTTTCCTTGGGAGTTTTTCCCTTTCCACTGTCACTCTAGGCTTTCTCAATTCGGGATTGGCCTTGGATGAATTGCTTTGAGAGAAAAAAGTGCTATATAATTACTGTAAATCAGACTTAATATTAGGATTTTTCTTTACCTAGGACTATATGCCTTTGTTTACATTACATTATAGGCTACTTTGAAACCATGAAATATTGAATTCCATGGTCTGTAAAAGTGAAAGAATATGCATGAATAAACCATGTTGTCAAGGTTTAATTTAGTTCAGCAGAGCCAAAGCTATGGCACTTCTAAACTCCAGTCCATGTGGCTGAGCTCTGACACCTCAGCATAACCAAAAAGATAAAGTAGAATAGGCTGAACATAAAAAGAATCTATTACCTTGGAATAATGGGGTTTCTACCCTTTATGGTGCCCTACTTGCCAAATAGGAAGTCACTCTGTCTTAACCATAGGGCTACTAGATTTTTTCTAGAATCATACAGTCATTGTGTCTTTTTAACTTTAGACCAAACCCAAAAAAAAACTACCTGAATGATTATAAGCAACATTTAACTAGCATCAGCTTTACTTTGGCACTGTAATACATGGTAGCAAAAGTACTTTAAAAGTCAAGAGAGCATATGAGAGACAAGCTATGGCTGTGCTTTTTAGACTTGGCAAATGCCAAATGGAAAATGCCACCTTCTACAGTTTATTATTGCAAATAAATAAATCTCTTCGTTTCCTGAAAAATCATTCAGAAACCTTCGTTTCGTGAAAATCATTGAGTTTAATGCTCTGTTCAAAGTTCTGCTGGGAAATCTTGGATCACAGCATTCATGTGAATGTTACTTGACACGTATCACCTACCTAAAGATTATAGCTCTTAATAGTAACAGCCAATCATTAATGGCAATGGCATTAAAGCACAATCCAGGAATGATTTGTTGACCGTGACAAAGGATTCAAAGCGTTGAGTGGCCTCAATTTCCTCAGATCTCAAGACTATCATGGGATGTCCTGTCTTGTCCATGAAGGTCCCATCTCACAACTAGGGTTGTGATATGATGATATATATCGTATGGCGATAGAAAATCTTTATCGCTCAATATTACGCTTTGTGATGCTTGGATGCACTGTTAACAGGAAAGTGAGAGCAACAATTAACAGGGTGATTTAAAACAGGAACGCCCAGCAAGCACAAAACATGGAGCTTACACCTACTGAAAAAGCAGAGCGACTTCTATCGCATGAACACAGTTTCGATACGAAAAGTCTGCCACAGAACAGCCCTCATTGTGGACTGAAAAACAATCCATATTTTACAACAATTGCAAAAATCATGTGTTAAAGATGCACTAAACAATTGGCCATTTATTATTGGGATCACCAGTGATTGGATAAGTTTTATTTAAACAATTCTGTGGTCGATGTTTAACGTGTGCATCGAACCTACAGTGACATCATTCACACACGTCCACACACAAACCCCACAGTGATATTATTAACTTAAATTCAGAATTCAGTTCATGTCAGTAGCCTAAACACAGTGGCTCTAGGGAAGGTTTATAATAAGGCCACCAATAATGCAGAAAGTGTTAGATTTCAGTTGTGTTTTGAGTGCTACTTAGTGAACTAAACTCTCTCTATATGGAGACTAATGAGGGAGCAGGAATGTATTTAAAACACATCCATGTCTGTAGCATGTAATCATGTTGAGTCACATCAAAAGAAAGCAACACCAAGAATACACACAGAAAGCCAGACGGCAATGAGAATGCACATGGGTGCAGTGGTAAAAAAAAGGCCCTATATGAGAAAACAAGTAAACTCTTCGTTACTTCTTACCAAGTCATAACTATTAATACACCTCAATTCACCTGATGCGCAAAATGCAAAGACAGAAACTAATAATGCCTGCAATTCAGAACCTCCTTTTGGCTTTGTTTTATTCCAGGTATTTATATTACACTGTCACTTGTGGACACTGGCCTGACTTGTGTAACAATAACAATCAGAATCAGAAACAAGGAATTTGGTCTCTCTACAATCTACAATAATGTCTATATGACTATAAAACTAGAACAATATAATACATAAAGTGCAAATGCGGACTTTATTGTGTAAATATGTAACTATTTATATAGTCTTAAGGTTACCCTTGTGTGTCTGTCGCCAAGACAACCATTCATGCTGATAGCTACATAATCCAAATTAACAAACAAAGAGTACTGTGCAAAAAGTCTTACTCTACCACTGCATTTTATCTATTGTTTTATCAATTTGCTAATAATGAGGTAGTGATGCGATTTTAAACGGGTAATGTGAACAAGTGACTATAATCATGATTTGGTACAAAAGTAGTGCCCACAAAAGGCAAAAGAAAGAAGCAAAACTGGGAAAATGATGTCAGCAGTCAACACGTAAGAAAATTATCAAAATTTTGAGAAACAACGTTCCTTAAAAAAAGACTGAGGTGTTCCTCGGTATCTCTGTCAACTTTTTCTGATTTTACGTTTTTACGTTTTGCGTTGTCTTGTTGATAAATGAATGGACAGTCACAGTGTACTTTCTGCATTAATACTGCCATCGCAGAACTGAAAATGACCTTTGCCACTTACCCAACCCCATACCATGACAGACCCTGGATTTTGGACTTGTAGCTGATAAAAGTCTGGATGCTTCTTTCTGTATTTGGTCTGGAATACTGGAATACTTACCGTTACTTGAATCGTTTAGTATTATGCACTGTAGAGGAACATTGTTTTTAAACATTTCAATAATGTTTGTTGACACAGAAGAAATCTTTTTTTTACTATATTACTAGCCTCAAA
Organism: Parotocinclus haroldoi; assembly: GCA_034779995.1. NCBI lineage: Eukaryota > Metazoa > Chordata > Actinopteri > Siluriformes > Loricariidae > Parotocinclus > Parotocinclus haroldoi. The sequence continues at coordinate 6,925 of JAUZST010009260.1, forward strand.
TAATAAAAGTTAATGTAAGAAACACTGTTTCTTATGCATTTTATATGCATTGTTCATATTTGTCCCAACGTTTTCATAAGGTATAAAAATAAGGTATAAAAATGTTTAGCTATTTAAAAAAAAAAAAAAAAATTGCAGTATTTTTGTATTTTTACCATTTGTTCCTGTAAATGAAACAATACAACCAGTCGGTGCTATAAAACTACAGGTGTCAAATAAAGAGTCATAAGACGTTAAACTCACAATAACCAGTTTTATTCAGTATGACATCTTTTCAAGCTATTTTTGCTATGTACATCACAAAGGAAGCTATTTCTATGGATGGCACTGACGCATACTGCAGTATCCATCCCAAAGCAGCAGACAACAATGCTTTTGAGCAATGATGGTTTTGAACTGTCCTTTAAACCCTTTCTGAAACTGCAGATAACAGCTCAGTGGCCTTCACATGTGACTCATTCCCTCAACAAAATCATGTAGCCTGTAATTCAAGGTTAGGCGAGCAACTCTAAGCACACCGTGGTAGGCTGCGGGTCTCGGATAACCTGGAGAGTGATCACAGCATCTGAGTTCTGAGTTCTAAGTGATCAGCTACGCACTTTGAACAGACAGCGAGGTTCAGAAGATCCAGGCCTGCTTTTTCCTTACCTCTGATGACCTGCTCTGAACACACACGCAACCTTAAAAGACCCGGCTGAGCAAACACGACATATTTACTTACACACAGACAGGCGTGCACATATTAACAGCACTTAAGTCACCATACGGCATGCCAGTCCGAGAATTTGAGACATGGCAAGGGAACTTTGGATCAGATCAAATTAATATTTAGAGGTAGGTACTAATGGTTGAAAATTAATAGTGGTTTGGGTTGGAGGTCTTAAAGTTTTCAAGCAAAACACATTCTCTGCACCTGTCGATGCTCTCGGTTGAAAACAGAGACCCATTTGACAGAACCTATTACAGGAGTAGAACAAAGTGTGGCAGATCAAAAGAGAATCTCTTTCCACCTTAATTCCTCCTCTTCAGTAGCAGAAATCATAACCACAGAAAAAGCACATCAGCCCCATGCCTAAGCGAGTGTACTGAGTAAGATGATTACGCTATTCTGTCCGTGTGCAGGCTCGCTGCCATGCTGGATGTGAAATGCGATCGCAGCAGGGGGCCTGTCTGTCTCCTTGTGGCTGGTGAAATCAGGCTGAAGCTAATGTGGGCACTGCTGCACTGAGCTGACTTACAGAGCTAGACTCCAAATCAATCGCACCAGCCAGCCTGCCAGCCAAGGCGAGACGATGGCTCAGTTGTGAGCGAGGAAAGACAGGAGGATGGTGAGAGAGAGTGAAAAAGATAGAGAGATGGCAAGACGATGGGGGTGGAGGAAGAAAAATGTGGGAGATGGCAAGGGAAAGGGTAATCTTTGTTTTGCACAGGAAACAGACGCAAGTCGCTCATTAATCAATGTCAGAATGAAACAGCCTCCTGGCTATGTCTCAACAAGCACAAATTGCGACAGGTTACTAACAGCTGTCTGGCTTAAACTAATAATCATATGGAGCCATGAGTAAACGTCTGCTTATCTGCCCATCATGACTAAAACAGGCCAGATACAACGCTGTCTAGTTTGGGCTTTAATCAAACATTTTCTCTCTTTAGAGGCAAGTGAAGCAGGTTAAGAGTTACACACTTTTAAACATGAAATGGTGTTAACTAGGGGTGTATTGATGCCACGTGGTTCGATTTGATTCACAATACAACAAACAAGCAAAAAATAATCCAAGAACACCAAGTTCACAAATCAATGATCGATTGTACATTTTATAGAAGATTCCTTTTTTAAATTCTGCAGTGCACAGTTCAAAACTTAGTCCCCTACAATTAAAAATATTCATATAAATAAGTGCAACCTTAAACTGAAAATCACTGTAAACAAACTGTGCTAAAATATCATATACAATATATATCAAATAACTGTTTAAACAAACTGTCATGTGTTGTACTGTTTCATGTTTTTGCCTCCTTCTTTGGCTAGTCTTAGCATGGTGTTTGTCACACACATTTTTTTGCGTTTGTACATAAATGTACATGTATGTAAAAGTCTCCACAGAAAACACATTTCCTAAATGCATCTAATTTTTGCATCGCTGTGCGTTGTCACACCATAATGTTTCCTATATTTTGTTTATTCAGATTGTTTAACGTTGCTATCAGCATCACACACAAGGTTGTATCTATGCACAAGACTAGTCATATTCATACATGTACACACACGGGCACACGGTGTAGAAAGGACCCAGACAGCTCCACCACCAGTCACCGAGCCACTGTGCCACCCAATCTTATCTACATATCATGAATTCAAAACTAGACTCAGATTGTGATTAGACTCACAAGTCTTGTTCAGAGCAGTTGCTACTTTACCCTCAATGTGGCAGACAGCCAGCTTTTACAGAAGCAATCTGCCTAACAATGGTGCTTGTTAAAAAAAGAAAGAAAGAATTTCTACACAATAATTAGCAACATGGTATGAGAACAGACGTTTTTATCTGTTGGCAACTTTCTGCGTCTCATTGACATCTTCCACGAGAGTGCTTTACAGCATTCCGTTTTTCATGGAGACAGAAGATGTTTTTGGCTGCTGCAGTAATCAGAGATGGCTGAGCAGCAGACACTAACACACATCTTTGCAGCGCTTATTTCATTCAGTTATCTAAATAAAAGCACTTATATCAATGGAAGACGGATCCAGTCGAAAAATTCTCTGATCTTGTTAAGTGCTATGGACTCAGTTAACAAGTTATACAAGTTACAGTTGAGGACTGAGAGTCTGTTTGTGTGTGTATGTATACTATGTGTGTGTGTGTGTGTGTGTGTGTGTGTGTGTGTGCGCATGCATACAGTGGGGAAAATAAGTAGTTGATACACTGCCTATTTTGCCACATACAAAGAAAGAAGAGGTCTGTAATTTTTATCGTAGTTACACTTCTAGACAAAATAAAAAAAAACACCAAAAATTCATGTATGATTTATTTACTGTATGCAGGCATGAAAAAACACTTTGAATTGCCTCATTTATAAATGGTGCAATACAAATAAACTTGCATTTTCTTGATATTTTTGAATAAAAAAAATTGCATTTTCTTAAATAAAATAAGTATTTGCTCTAGAAACATCAATATTTCTGGTTCTCTCAGACCTCATTACCTGTATTAATTGCACCTGTTTGAACTTGTTACCTTTATAAACAACACCTGCCCACACACTCACTCAATCACACTCCAACCTCCCGACCATGCCCAAAACCAGATCTGTCTAAGCGCACCAAAAAATTGCCCTGTCTAAGCACACCAGGGGCAAAACTGTAGACCTGCACAAGGCTGGACTAAAGGAAAATAGACAACGACTGTTGTAGAAAATGAAAGAATGTCTGTCAGTCTGTCTTGGTCTGGGGTTCCATGCAAGATCTCAGGACAGAAATCAGCCCAGAAATACGGGGGAGGACCTGGTCAATGACCTGAAGAGGGTTGCAATCACAGTCTCAATGATGGCCACTAGTAACACGACACCGTCCTGGATTAAAATCCTGCAGGGGGCGCAAGGTCCCCCTTCTGATGCCAGCAAACGTCCAGGCCCGTTTGAAGTTCACCAATGACCAGCTGGATGATTCAGAGGAGGCATGGGAGAAGGTCCTGTGGTCAGATAAGAGCCAAAAAAGAGCTTTGTGATTAGAACTCCACTCGCTGTGCATGGAGGGAAAAGAAGGAGAACACTGTCCCAACCGTGAAGCATGGAAGTAGAAACATCATGAAACTCAATGTTGCCCAGTGACAGCCTCAAAACTTTCAAAATGAAATAACCCATAATAAAATATGGGATGGTTCAATGTGGAGATGGTCATGTAGCGTATCAAATAAGACCAGAAAGTTAAAACAAAACAAATAAAAATGATCAACCCAAAGTTCATCAGTTGTTCATCACAGGTAAGAATTGATTAAATTAAGAGAGGATTGAGGTGATTCTGAGGTGCCGCCAACTGTAACAACTGACACCATGACAGACCAACAATTTCACACAGCACTGTTCCATACTTCAAAGCCAAATTCAAAGAAACTGGGACTGTGGACGACAAGCCACGTCCAAGAACCGCTATCGATTAAGAAGCTTCAACAAAGGGCAGTCTTTGCGAAAAAAGTCTATCTCAGTTGTTATAAGTTATATCCATACACAAGTTCTCGCAATGGTTAAAATATAAACCATTATATACCCTCGGTGTTAGGGATGTGCACATCTTGCCCTCAATAAAAGGCATCCTATTTCAAAAACTAAAAGTGCTTTTAAGGAAACATTTGTTTACTTTAATTACACTGCTGCAAAACTATATTTCATTATGAAGTATTCCCTAATTTTTGTAAGCAGTATACATTTCGTTGTATGTATTATTATGCTTTGACTGGAGTAAATATATAAGCCATACTTCTACTTTAACTTATTATTTCACTTACAAGTATTTTTCACATAATACTAGCAGTATGGTTAATTAAGAGCATGTGTATTTCTGCCTCCTCCGGATACAGACAGAGTTAGACAGAAATTTTGTTCGTTTTTGCACTGTTTCTTTAAATGTCTGCATTAAGCTGGCATAAATAAGGAGCCAGGTGTTTCTTCAGAGACACACCTGGAGTTCAACCATATAAAAGATAAAATAGGCACTGGCGGCATGATGAGAAGCTGTTGCAGTCAAACCTGCCTAGTTAATCACTTCACTATTCTGTAAAATCAAGGAAACTCTGCTTAAACATATGCTTTCCAAGGAAGCTATATTTATATTTCAGTTCAGTCTGCATATGCTTTTCAGCAAAGATGGAAGCAAATCAAAAAAAAAACAGAAATAAAAAGAAGGGAAAGCTATAATCAAATTCAGAAATACCTTCACAACTTTTATATGACAATTAATGGGCAACACGGCGGCACATGGTAGCAGTTAGTGCTACAGCTCCAGAGTCCTAAATTCAAGTCCTGGCCTAACCACTGCCTGTGTGGAGGTTTTCTTGCACCCTCAAACCTTATGTTAGGTAGCTGTACCTATTTGCTTAGTTTAATCCAAGTGATGAGCTTTTTTTTGGCCAGGCAGTGTATACAGGGCGAGTCAAAAGTCACGTCAACAGGACACGTCGCATGCTGTGGACTTTTCACAAAGGCTGTGTGTCGGTTGTTGAAGTTAGACATCAGAATCATCAATTCCATCTTTAGTTACCTGTGATGAACAACAGACTTTGAACTTTCTGTGTTGATACTTTTGAACCACAAGAGATTACAAATCTGGCAATTCTGGTCTTCCTTTCTATGCTACTTCCTATTGATATGATATTGATAGGCTATTGGAAAATTTTAAGATGGCTTTTAAGATGTCAGCCATGTTCCGGATATATCATTTTCCCTTTTCCCTTCTCCTATGAATTCTGACTCACCCTGTGTACACTGCCTGGGCAAAAAAAGCTCACCACCTGGATTTAACTAAACAAATAGGTAAGAGCCTCGTATTGAAAACTTATCGCATGGGTGTTTATGTTTCAGAGATAGATATTTAACCCTAACTGATGCAGCGAGTATTTGTTAGAATTTGTTATACAACCATGTCAGAAGACCGCCTGTGGTCTTGTAGCCTCTTTTAGTGCTTTTAAAGCATTTTAGATAGAAATATGCCTCCTTATGCGATCATGAGACTAAAAGGGAAGCTGCGTTTAATAGCTTGTTTTGTGTGCTTGTGTGTGGGCAGTGTGTTAGGTGATTGCACTTGTGGTTCAGTTTGCCCATAACCTGGGACTACTGAAGGACCAAACACAAAAAGATGCTAAGATTCCATGATGAAAATGCAAACATTGGGTGTGTGCTTACTATTTGGGGCAATCTGTTTTTGAAGCTTCATAACCGACAATGGAACCTTAAGACGGGTTAAATAGACAGAATACTGTGTTATTTATGGCTTCTTTTTGGACAACAGCATAACACATGAGGAACAGATCAAATGTACACAGAAGCTAATATTACAGAGGAAATGTACGCCCTTCTGTATGAGATCTGTTGTATCAACTTGTAACTGGTCACAAATTAACTGATCAAAACTAGCAAGATTCAAAGTATTCATATGTGAGCTTTATAAAAATGTAAA
>JAUZST010009261.1:0-13089 GCA_034779995.1 Parotocinclus haroldoi
ATTGGGGAAGGGGAAATAAGGAAAATGTGTGAAATTGTCTTTGTATGTATAGATTCTGTTTTTCCCCAATAAAAAAAATATTTAAAAAAAAAAAAAAGCTAGAAGAATAGGCAACAGAGGACAGGATATGTAATATGTAGAATTACTCAATGTTACATATTTGGGAGTGACAACTCACAAACCATTTGAACCTCTAATGATTAATAGTTACTTTCAAGCTAATATTAGCGTCAAGTGTTTCCAATAATTGAGATGACCAAAGTGTGAGCAGCTACCCTGTTGTATGTAAAGAACAGAAATCCACTTTTCACAATCCACAAAGTTTGGTTTTCAGAAAATGTTTATGAAAGTGTATCGGGGTAGGAACAAAGGAGCTTTCTGAGTTGTTGATGCTTATCAGGCTGGAAAAGGTTATAAAACCAACTCCAACTCCTCTTTTCTTGCTATAGACCAACAGGAACACAAGCATTCTGCGGGAGATCACGAAAACACTCAATTCACAGACTCAGGGTGGTCGATCCTCCTCTGTGGCGACCTGCAGACCAGTGCCCAGCAAAGTGTTTGATGCGAAGGGGGGAAATGACAGCAAAGATCCATCTAAAAAGGTTCAATTCATATAATCTTTTAACATAATGCTCTAATTAAATTTATAGAACAGGAGTACAGGATGAGTCAAAATACACAGCACACTTTTATTTTAGAAACAAAAAGAAAATGACATATCTGAATATCCCAGCAAGTAAGGGCTATTCTATTGTAATCTATGAGGCTATATCTGGAACCTGGCCGCCATCTTGAAAGCCGCCTTATTGGTTCTAGTGCAAGTTTTTCCAACAGGAAGGAGGTCATGTAGCAATTAAAAAATACATTTGCCACAAGCAGATATCAGTATCTCTTGCGGTTCAAAAAGTTATCAGCAATGTCTAAACTTTTGTTGTTCGTCACAGGTAACTGAAGATGGAATTGACAGGAATGCAACTGATCTATCATACAACCAACAGCAATTTACACTCAGAAAGACCACCAGTTTCACACAGCACTGTTGCATCTCTCATAGCCAAATTCTGAAACACCAGGACTGTGGACGACAAAACACATGGTCATCTAAGGACTGCTACCAACAAAAACAAAACTCAACAATGCTTTTGGCAACCTTTGTGAAAAAGTGGCTTTTAACTCACTTTGAAACCAGGATTCTGACAGAAGTTAGCCATGTTTCTTACAGTCATGGCCGAAATTGTTGGCACCCTTGAAACTTTTCCAGAATTCCAAGGATTTGTCCCAGAAATGTGTTGTAATTACACGTTTTGTTAGACACATGTTTATTTTGTGTGTATTGGAACAACACATAAAAAAACAGAAAAATGTTTCAAAAATAGGCCGGACGAAATTGTTGGCCCCGTCAACTTAATATTTGGTTGCACACCCTTTTGAAACAATAACTAAAATCAATTGCTTCCTGTAACCATCAGCAAGCTTCTTGCACCTCTAAACTGGAATTTTGGACCACTCTTCTTTTGCAAACAGTTACGTATCACTCAGCAATTTTAAGATCTCGCCACAGCTGTTTAATGGGATTTAGAGCCCGACTCATTGCTGGCCACTTTTCAACTCTCCAGTACTTGGTTGTTTGGGGTCATTGTTCTGCTGGAAGACCCATGACCTAGGATGCAAGCCCAGCTTTCTGACACTGGGCACTAAACTATAATTTTCAGATTTCATGATGCCTTGCACACAGTCAAGAGGCTGCAGAACAACCACAAAACATCTTTGAAACTCCACCATGTTTGACTGTAGGCAAAAATATTTGACTGACTGCTTATGCACCATCCAGACTATCCTTCGTTACAACCTGTCATAAACTTTTCTCTTCCGTCCACATCCAAGGAGAGTAGCTACAGCGCCGTGGACTTTAAACTACTTGATTATGCTCTCTGGATCTTGTAACCTTGGGATTGTTGATATTTATTTTGGTTCTCAAGTCCTCAGACAGTTCTCTTCTCCTCTTTCTGTTCTCCATACTTAGTGTGGAACACAAACACACAATGAAAATATTAAGTCAACTTCTCTCCTTCTTATCTGGAATCAGGCATGGTTTTTATATTGCCCATGGCTCTTACTTACTTGAGCTGAGTTTAAATGAGCATCACAGGCATGAAACAAAGGTGCCCACAATTTTGAAAAAGTGCCAACACGACAGGCCCATTTTCTGATTTTTACATGAAACTATTATATTTGGCTTTTTTGAGTTTTATGTGTTGTTTCAATACACATAAAGGAAATAAACATGTATAACAAGACACGCGTAATTGCAATACATAAATACTTCATTTTCTGAAAACATTTCAAGGGGGGAAACAATTTCAGCCATGACTGTAATAACAATGTGACATGAAAAGGAAATGATGTGAAATAACAACATCTAAGGTTAATAAATATACTGTATGTTATCTTTGACATTCCCTACCCACTAAATAAGTATTCAGTACCACATGAACCATCCTGCACTACCCAAATAAATTATTAAAACAATCCCTACTTCCTCCAAAATAAAGTCAACTTCTGCAAACACAAGCTACAAACTAATTAGAATTGCTAACTAATGTCCTCTGTTTGGTTCAAGGGCGTAGCAGAGGTAGACATGCAAGTAAATTCAGAAGGGCAGGTCAGTCCGATTTTAAGACAAAATAGTCCAAATAAATGTTGATTCTTTGTGTGTAAACCTTTCAGACTTTCATTTGTTGCTAATAGGAAACTGTGATTATTACAGATGTATGAAGACTCAATGTCCTACATTGTCATTGATATTGTCCTGGAAAAACCACTGGTTCCAAAACGATCACCAGAGGAGCTAGCACAACGGTATCTCACTGTTCTTTGCTATAAACATGGGATCTTAATTAAACATTTAAAGCCTTTATATGGCCACTCTGTTGGTTATGTTACAGAGTAAAGGAGCTGATTCCTCCCCGGACTCCACTGCCACAAAAACCAGCAGGAGCTGAGAGAGTGAGACAAAAACCAACACACACACACACACACACAGACACACACAGACACACACACACACACACACACACACACACACAGACACACACACCCACACACACACACACACACACACAGAAACACACACACACACAGACACACACAGACACAGACACACACAGACAGACACACACACACACACACACACACACAGACACACACACACACACACAGACACACACACACACAGACACACACACATACACACATACACATACACACATACACACACATACACACACACACACACACACACACAGACACACACACACAGACACACATACACACACATACACACACACACACATACACACAGACACACATACACACACATACACACACACACATACACACAGACACACACAGACACACACACACACACACACAGACACACACAGACACACACAGACACACACACACACACACACACACACACTCACACTCACACTCACACTCACACTCACACTCACATTCACACACACACACACAGACACAGACACAGACACAGACACACAGACACACACACAGACACACACACACACACACACACACAGACACAGACACACAGACAGACATACATATGTTAGAAGTGGTGTCCTAATACTTTTGGTGCTGGGGTGTATGAGGGGTCGGCTGCCTGTTTCGGCGTGTGCTCGTAACTCTGAGCCCATTAGAGCAGATCATAAGGGAGGGAGCGTTGCATCATTTGGGGATTTTCATGCAGGTTTTTAAATGGTGATGGAGGTTTGATAAATCACCAGACACGCCCCCGAGCTTAGACACCACTCATCAGCGGCGCTAACACTTAGCGTTAGCCTCAGAGCTTTCATTGTTCTCTACCGGTGCCAAAACGCTTCGGGACTGAACGCGGCCGAACGAGGAGCGCCGTAAATTGTGAAAGCTGCTTATTAAAGGTTCAAAGTCGTCACAATTAGGTCGTCTTGGAAACGTTTGGAAGGCAGATCCGTATAAGCTCCAACGCTCTGTGTAAACAAACGAGTGTCTCTAATTAATCCTAACAATTTAACTCGGTCCTGAAACGGGCAGCCCCCATTCCAATCAAACGGCGCCTCCTAAATGCAGCCTAAAAAATCACGTTCGTATATCTGGAGAACCTACCAACCCACAAACTGAGAGATTAGACAGCGCAGTCATCAGTCGCTACCGCTAACCTGTGGGACATCTCACTATCAAAACGCAGGATTAAACAAACAAACAAACAAACAAAAAAAAAAAGAGTTTCAACTTCCTTCTCCGCTCCAGGCTGTGTGAGAAGAAGCACGGTTTTGGGCTCACCAGCCCTGGATCCAAGAGCGTCGGCTTTAAGCTTGGAGCTGAACGTCCTGGAAGCTTGAACTGACTCTCTGGGCTGGTTTTATTTACTGGAATCTGAGATGGAGGTTTATTTGTCTTAACGACTCAAACACAGCCTGAAATGAATCCACAGACGTTAATCAGATCACTTAATTTGTTATTGCAAAGCCTAAAAGCGTCACAGCTTGGGAATAACGGCTGCGTCTCCAGGAATCTCAGGATTCGGTCTCAGGATGTGACCTGCTTAAACGTTCTCCTGTTCTACACGCTCTTCCAGCCGTTACAGCTCGGATTCAGTCCGGCTCAGGTTTAGTTTGAGCTTTAGTCTGAACGATTTGACACCTCCTGGATCTCCAGGTTTTACTCATTAGAGGTTTGTACGTTACGTCACGTTGGTGTTTAGAGGAAATAAAAAAAAAGTTCTCCTGGTCTTTCCAGTAAGTCTAGATGATCTAGCTGGTCATATCGCCGTGTTTGGAATGACTAACGGCTCCGTCTGATCGTCTACTAAACGTTCCCGTAAAACTCGCTCGGTTCTGCGTGCTGATCCAAAGAGGGGCGCTTCTCTGGCTCAGACCCGGTTCGGCTTCTCGTTAATACAGAACCAGAACCAGAACCAGAACCAGAACCGGGCCGCAACATCTGCAGCTTCATTCTCTCTCTCTCTCAAAAAAAACCCCCCAAAACCAAAACACACACACACAGCACATTTTCTGTCTTCCCCACTTACACAGTGTATGTTTAACCGGACCAGGGTCCAAGCACCGACTCTCGGTGGGAGGTCTCCGACAGATCAAAGCGGTCCAGTTTATGTGCTTACATCAAAGCGCCACGTTCGAATGGTCCGGGTCATAAACAGTAAATGTGACCATAAGAGGCTCTGGGCTTATTGTTTAGAAATGCTTGTCTGTCCATATCATCATCATCTCTTCATCGTCAGTCCATCCCGGGTTCCATTTAGGTCTCTGAAATCCTAGCTGGTAACCATGGAGACTTTGGCAGAGCGTTGCTACAGTAGGGCTTTGTTGCTCTTAAGAGTTTCAGATTTAGGAACCGAAATTCCTCTTCCAAAAAGCCTGGGTTTAGTTAGTCAGAGATCGTGTTAAATCGAACCTAAGCTCCTTTATGGATCCGGCTAATGAACAGACCTGAAACTGTGAGAAAGGGAAGCTTAATAACGAAGCCTAAGACGTCTGGACGCCCCTGGTCTGTGTTGTGGGACGAAAACACGGGAGCCTCTGGAGAGGTGCACGGCGACCCGAACCCATACGCCCGGACTCACAGGGCTGGGGGACCGGACCCGACGTTCCACCTCGGTGCCCTTGTGGGTCACATGCACCGTAAAGTCCAGTTTGGTTCTAAAAAGCGTCACTCCGTGGTCTGCATGATGTCGTTCCTAGCTGGTGGTCCATGAGAGCATGATTAGCGTTATTTCAGAGTGTAGGGGGCAGGGGTGGCATTCCAGTCTCCTCATCCATCAGAGCAACCCTAGACAACCCTGGGCATCTGCAGACTCGGCTGAGGACCTCCCCCAAAAAGAGCTTTAATGATTCCTTAAAAAAAAAAAAAGAGCTCTGGCTTTATTCATTCCAAGACCTTACAGGTTTTTCATAGACGTCAGATCTTTAACTCGTCCTTCAGCTTCGTGCACGGACGTCCCGATGCTCTCGGGACTTTGGTCTCCGTCCGATCGGCGTTGGCGAGGCGTCCCGGTCCTGGTCCTGGTCCAGACCAACCGAGGTGGTACGAGCTTCTTGTTGTGGTCCGTGCCAGGTATAAGAGCGTCCAAAAAGGTTTTGACTCGCCTCCAAAGAACACAAATCCAGAACTCCTGGGGATGATCCAGGTGCTTTTGGGCCGACCTGAAATATGAGAGTATTGTTTATTTCTCAGTGAGTAACGATTTCTTTCCTGGTGATCGTCCATGAATCCACATTTGCCCCAGTAAGGAAAGGAGGTGCTTTGTGACTCCCTGGACGGTTTCAAACGTTGGCTGCTCCGAGCGTTCCTCACGCGGGCCCCGTGGATTTGAATGATGGGCTTCAGTAGCTTCCTGAAGGCCGCTCTGATTTCGGGAGTGGGCGTTAACCTTAAACAGCCCGTCTGAGATTTCGCAAAGGTGAAGGCGAAACCTTCTTCGGGTTTTGCACACCAGGGCCTGGGCTAAAAGTTGGAAGTAGTTGCGGGTGGTGGTGGTGGTGGTGGTGGTGGGGGGGGGGGGGTAGGTTGTGGGAGGGAGGGGGAGGGGTCCTTATGTTTTATCTGAAAGAGGAATAATAATTTTTGCCTTATGGCTGGAGATCTTATTCGCACAACTTTTGGATGAAATGGAACGAAAAGTCTAGGCGTGCAGAGCGACAGATGGTTTTAATCGTTCGTACTCTGACTCGGCCTCGGCGGGGCCCCCCCTCGCCGCTCCACGTGGGCACCAGTGTCAGATTTTAAGGAGCCGGGCCACACGTTACTCGGACGTTTGTCAGAACTGATTATGTTTCAGCGGAACGACGAGAGCTGTGCTTCTAGGGGAGCTCATGACCTTCTGATTAACGGCCCAGAGCGTCCACTGATCCATCAGTAGGTAAGAGATCGGACTCTCAGGACTGTTCGATGGACCGGTGCCCGCGTAGGATTAGGCGTGGGCGACCCCGGGCATTGCAGGGGGTCACTTTGTCTTCAGTACTTCTGCACTAATGTCACAAATGCAACGTCTGAAACCTGGACGCGACCGAGATCAAAGAATAGCGTCTATATCGTTATCTAAAACGAGCCATCTGATCTGATCTGATCTGATCACACACACACACACACACACACACACACACACACACACACACACACACACACAGAAGCTAGAGGTGCTGATTTTGAGACTAACAGGACAAAGTAACAAAACACTAAAGAAGTACAGATTAAAATGTAGAAACAAACAGGTCGTTAAAAGTGTGATGAAATGTAAAAAAAGAAAAACCCCAAAACCACACAGCAGGGTCGTCAGCGGAACCCAGGCGAGTGTAAAAAGTAAAAGAAGTGCTTGGGGGTCCAAAGTTACAGTCCGGACCATCAGGACAGTTGTATCGGGGGTCTAGACTGCGACCGAAATGATTTGTTATAAAAGGTACTAGTTAGAATTCCGCCCCTTTTGCACCGATCGTTATTCTCTTGCTTATTTTGTAATTAATTATTTATTTAAATGGCGGCATACAGAATGTGTGTTTTGTTTTAGTAAAAGAGTATTTGACTCAGAACTGGAAACAAATGAGTTGACCGAACCTAAGCGAGAGTGGAAACGAAATATTAGAGGAGGTAAAGAGTGCCCCTTATAAAATAAAGAACAGGCTCCTGTTATGTGAATAATCATTATCTGAACCAGAGGGACGCCGGACCGTGATTGGTTTCCCCCCCCTCATGCCCCAACCCCAGCTTGATGGGCTGTGTGATTATTTGCACAAGGTCTGATTAATGGTTTAGCAGAATCGAGTCTCGTTGGGTCGACTGTAGAGAAAGAAAGCAGCATGGGGCCCAGGCGACCGGTTTCCTGTCTAACATTGGCTCATGGTAAATAATCATAAATCACAAGTACAAGTACGTACCGTATACAAACGCTAAAGAAACTGATGATCCTGGAATCAAACAGGCCAGACTAAAGGGTCTCGGTCTGGGCGGGGCGGGGCGAGCCGGGTTGCCCATGCTGAAGGTGTCCTGCCATTGAGATTTAACCCGAAATAAGCCAAACTGGAGAATTCTGAGATCGACTCCTCAATGCTAGACATGCAGACCGGACCGGTCCCAGGCGAGACCCAGTCCCTAATTAAATACGACCTGAGGCGAGGTCTGCATCTGCACCGCTGGGAGACGGCCAGACAGCCTATGGATTTTCCATAAACCAGGCCAGATGATCAGACGCAGGCTCGTTACGATTTCGATCCCGGTACGAGCTGGACCTTCTCTTGGCCAGTCGGTTTAAAGTTCGGTCTGTTTCTAATCTCGTCTGTGTCCAAGCGCATTTTTTCGCTATTATAAAACAGACCTGCATCCGCTGTGAGGAAACGCTGGCTGACACAATAACACATTTTGCATATTATTTTGCCCAGTCGCATTTTTTTTTCTTCTTCCAAAGCGGGGAAAGAAAAGGCGTTTTTATTACCCAAACTCCCGCTCCGACATCTCTGTGCCTTTAGTTTTTACGCTCAACATACAATCTGAATCCTGAGTAAAGCTTTCAGCAGATTACGCTACGAGCAGCTCTTACACGTTTCGTACTTTTAAACTAATCTCAGGCTCAAAAAAAAACACATCAAACACCGACAGACTGACAAAGTTTCTATTCGATTCTTAAAATAAGGGGGAAAAAAAGCATAGCGTAAGAGTGTACCTACGGTATAACGACAATAAAGATTCTACTCTAGTAGTTGGAAGAACGCCGTTAAAAGGACGGGCACCAAACCGTTTCTGGGACAGGCCCTGGAGCGCCCGGCCCAAACAGATCTGAAACGACAGAGGCCGAGCGTGAATGAAAAGCAGAGTTTCTGAGGACGTGTGCTCGTGAAGCCTGACAGCGACAGTCGCTCTTACGGTCTTGGTTTAGGTTTTAGAAATACAAAGTGCCGCTCTCCACGGCTCCGTCCCGTCCTGAACGCGGGTCTCTTTATGGTTTCCTCCCTTACACTTTCCAGACGTAGAGGAACTTCAGCGGTTCAGGGTAATTTTATAAACATGAGCAGAAGGTCACGGGTGGCCCGAGCTGAATCAATAAATCACGCTGCTTTAACAGGACCGCTGATGAGGTGGAAATCCATCGCCTTTGTTTTGATAGGGAACGTGATACGGTGCGACACGGCGCTGCTTTGTCGGAAAGCCTGGAAATTTTAGGTTATTTTCAACTCGCAGAGTAAACAAAGCGTTGGTCCTTACGTTTAAAATATACACACGAACACACACACACACACACGAACACACACACACACATATATATATATATATGTGCGAACGAGTGCACGTGAAACCAATCAAACACCAGATTTCTCCCTGTTCCCTAAAATCTGTCTTAAATTACGGCCCCGTTTTGACTCCCCTTTCAGCTCCTCGCACGAGCTGAAAGCCTCGATCTCTGCACGCCGCGATCGCTTTTACCAACTGGAGGTTTAACCCCTTGTTTAGGGTAGGAAGGGGTGCGGGGCAAATCTCCAGAATGAGATAAAGGAACGACCCCGAGACAGAGACGGTGTGTGTTGATGGTTTATGAGAACAGTCGCCTGTTTTGACCTGTCCGTCAGCAGTAACAGGTGCTTTAAACTGTTCTAGATACGTTCTGACAAACACCAACAGCAAGCTTTATGCACAGGAACCTACGGGATACACAAACAGCACAATGTTCTGCACACCAGCGTCGTTTGGTAGTGCTATAGACCGTTCGTAGCGTGGCGTTTTAGAGCAATGGAACAGTCGAGGTTCAAGGCCGTTGTGGCCGCGATCATCTACGGCACTCGCCGAATCACAGCTTCGAGAGTTCGTCAGAGTCCCCAAGAACCTTTTTAGGCTTCAGGACGTCATCGACCCCATAAACCGCCAGAAGATTTCAGATCTGCCCTCCCCGGGCGCTGGTGACGGACATTCAGATCTACAGGAAAAGGTTTCAGTGAGAGGAACATCCCAGAGGTTCTGGAGAGGCTCCGGATTTAGCCGTCTCAGATCTAAGGGTGCATTTTAGGGGGTCTCCGGGGAGGTCAAACAAAGTAAAGTCATGAATCGCTAAGCCATTTTAGAGCTGACGCACTGCCAGCTGAGAACCCGAAGTAGAAGTGACCCACGGGTGCTCTCAGAGGTCAAGCCCTGGACCACATGTACAGGGGGCATAATGGACAAGGGTCACTAACTTAACATTAGAGGGTCTAAATGAGGAACCAAACAGCCGTCTGTCCGTCCGTTATACCTCACTCAGGAGGTATGGAGGAGTGCTCCAGGTCTCGGTCTCATTGCGGGTTCATCTGTTTATCCGTGTTCGTTGTGACTCCGGCGTCTCCAAGTGGCTCTACGTGGTTTGGGTGTGGGCGGGGGTCCCTGAGGGAGCCTTCGCCCCTGCGCCGTCGGCCCGTCTGAACACTGAGGCAGATTTACGGAGTGTGGCCTCGGACCTCGCAATGGAACGCTCCAAACGAACTGCGCCCGTCGTGCCACCCCGATCAAGGCCGCTCCCTCCTTATTACGGGGGGACCTGACGAGGGGCCGTATGGCAGAGCGGGCACACCTGGCGGCTGGAGGTGTGTTGGAGGTGTGTAAGCGCAGCTCGGTGGCAAAGCTTTGGTTTACAAGCCGATTTTAAATCGCTATAAACATCTCCGAGCGTCCTGCTCCACCAGACATGGCCTCAACGCACCGAAACAATCCGAGATTAGTGAGATCATTCAGCAGGGGCACCGTTTCCTCCTCATTAATTCTAGTCACACACACACACACACACACACGTACGTTATGGTGTTATGGACCAAGTCCAGCTCTGAAACTAAGCAGCAGGCGCTCGTTTGAGCAAAACCAACAAAAGAATGAGAAGGAGAAGAAGGTTTAAACGTTTAGGAGGCATTTCTTTTTCCAAACTGGGGTGCTGATTTATTAGCGGGAGATCATCGTTTGTTTTCGAGAACTACAGTAGTGCTGAAAGAGAGTAAACAGAGGAACAGGCTCTGCTCTAAAATCTGCTGCGTATCATTGATCTGCTCCGGACTCGAGCTGGGGCGGGTATAATTTGGGGCAGATGTGATTATTGTTCCCTTTCTTGCAGCTTCCTTTCCTAAAGTTCCTATAAAAAAAGTTCCATTTTAACGAAACAACTGATAATTGAATATTGCATTAACCTGTGCATGCAGACTCAAACAATCGCTGAGATTAGAATCAGCTGTAAGTCACTCTTCATAAAAGAGTCGGATCGAGAGGTGGGGGATTTTGAAACCGGGGCAACACCTGAACTCGTGCTTCTCATATTTGTATTGCTGTTAGGAAACAGCGTCACCGTGGCAACTCTCTTAACCTGTTTGCATCGTCTGACGTTTTGTAGGCGTGGCGAAACCGACCCAAGCGTCCAGGGTTTAAGAACGTCCAGGTCTTACAGGCGATGGACTAAAGCGGAGACGAAACGCGATCAGGAACAGAATCCTCTAAACCTGAGCTGTACCCAAAACAAGAGTGATAAAGACCAGAATCGCACCCGTTTCTCTGATTTTAAATTCCATTATTGGTTCCAGTAACACACTCGCATGTGGTTTGGCAAACCGATCATGTTTGGCAGGGATAAGAACCCCCCCAACACCCGTCCCCCCACCCCCACCCCAGAGAAATTTAAGCAGCAAACATTCCCAGATGCTTTTCCGTGATGCTGCAGTTCCTCGCTGCCTCCCATCCTGAAAATGATCCCGGGACGTTTCGCATCTGCGTCCGGTTAGAAGTTTGAACGCTCGAGCCACACACAGAGTCCTAATCGGAGCGTTTCGTGAGGTGTAACGCCATGTGCCCCGTGTTTTAATTATAAACGTATAAGAGCAGCAAGACTAAAGATTAAGAGTCTTAATCAACACTCCCTCTTTAATTAGAGCGGGTGGGGGTTCCTAGAGGTCAGAACCCCAGGGACGTAGCGAGAGGGGGAATCCTAAACGGGTCCCAAGCCAGCCGCTAGAAGAACGAAACACGCCTGAGGGAGGAGGCAGAACAATGAATAAACGATGAAAAAACACAGGTAACGAGCGAGATGGAGTGAACGTGGAGACCCACCGAGTGACGGACCAGACTCGACTTGAGCCTTAACAATGTGACGCTAAGATTTAGGGGACAGGTCGGCTTCTTCGCTGCTCCCTGCTGAAGGGCAGGTGTCTCACACAGGGCTCTCCGGGACGTTTTTGGCTTAGAGTATTGCTCAAGGGTCCAACAGTGGCAGCTTGGCAGCGTTGGGGCTCGGACCCTGGACCTCCCCTCCTGTGCTACAACAGTCCCAAGCCTGTCTGTGTCTCATTAACCTCCAGCTGAACTGGTTTGTTTCTTTGTTCCAGTGTTTAACATCAGCCTCGGATCAAGGTTATAACCGGACAAGCACACTCAGAAAGACAACTGGGCCAATTTAGAGGGTCCAATTAACCTTAATGCATGTCTCTTGAATGTAACCAGAGCACAGGGTCTAGATCTTTGGCTTATTATAGCAGTACATCTGAACTCCATTGTTAGAAGGAGGATTTGATTGTTATAGTTTTTGGCTTTGCGTTTTCCCGCCTCACCTTGGCTTTGTCCATTTGAACGGAACTTTCTGGTTAATAATCATCAGCAGCTCGATCATCCTTCAGCTGTTATTACTTGTGTCGCTGAACGAGCTACGCTTCTCGGGACGTTCCTGTCATTTAGCGAGAGGCGGGTCGTCCAAGAACAGCAATCAGGTCTGCAGGATATTTGAAAATGTGAATGATAAACCTCTAACTCCAACCATCTGTGCTAATAAAAGCCATTTATTTTCCCAGAAATCAGTCATTCCAGCTGTGTGGTCCAGCGGCTCTTGCTTGGTTTTATCAGCCAGTAACATCTGTATGAAACCTTGGTCCATCTGGGGTACAGGAGGAACAATCACATACACGCCCTCGGTGCTCCCTAATCGATTTGGACAAGATAAATCTATATATAGCATGTACAGGGAGAATAATAGTGGGCCAAGCACAGACCCCTGAGGGACACCGTACTTTACTTTAAAGAGCTTAG
>JAUZST010009262.1:0-13089 GCA_034779995.1 Parotocinclus haroldoi
GTGTGTGTGTGTGTGTGTGTGTGTGTGTGTGTGTGTGTGTGTGTGTGTGTGTGTGTGTGTGTGTGTGTGAGTGAATGCCCGGACCTGTGGCTGCCTGGCGCTCCCATGCCACCAAATCCACCACGCTTTTATCGCGATCCCAAACGCGACGCACATTTATCACCACCTTTTTAGACGTGCTGTGTCTCAGATGCGCTTTTTAGCATACAGGCTGCTGTGTTTATTCATCTCTTTGACTCTCCGACCCGCGCAAGTGTTCAGATTCCCACGGACTCGGCCTCGCGCTGCAGCTTGCACCGACGGCCACTGGCGACACTCTAGCGGAGCTCCTTTTTTCCCCCACGCTAACAAAAATTACCTCTCCCCCTTCCTTTGCCCTCCGTCTTTGTTTGATCAGGGATTGTTGATAGACTCCAACCAGCCAGCATCTCAGGTACCAGCGTAATTTGTTGGCGCTGTTTGGCCACCACTGAGAGCCACGCTGCTGCTACCAGCCCCCCTCCAGAAGCCGACCATACGCGCCCTGTCCTCCGCACACTGCCTTTATTTATTCCTCCTTGTTGCTTAATGACCCCTCAAACCAGACGAAAAGGGCCTTTTTTGGGTGTTAATTCCGACATGAAAGGCTCGCACCATGCGCCTGGGCTGTACTGAGTGCTGGGTGAAAGGAAAAGGAATGCTAATCCGGTAGGTAGCCCGCCTTTTCAGGCGCGGCGCACCCGGGGCGTGCGGAGAACATGCCAAACCACGCAGGCTGCGACTGGAGGTGAGCCTGGAGCACGCGTCGTTCAAAGTTTATTAGCCGTCCCTACTAAGTGCGTTCTAACGTTTCTAACGCTTTTTCTCCCCACAGGGCAACACGCGAAATGGAAAGCTCGGGCGGAGAACATGCCAAACTCCACGCCGGCTATAACTAGAGGTACGTGCACGTGAACTTTGAACCGGGGTTGAGTTACTACGTGCGAGTCGAGTGACTTGCTGGCGCTGGACATGATCTTGGCGTCCAAATATGAAGTGCGTGGTGATTTCGGGACACGCCCACTAAGGGGCCTGGGGGCACCTGGTGCGGTCCAGATCCAGCAAGTGACTCTTGACTGCTCAAACCGTGTGACCGAGGCTAAAATAAGTCCATTCAGTGCCGGCTCCATTGGAACACCTCCCACCTCCCATTTAGCCCCTAAAGTCACCCCTGATTGCTCCATGAAAGGGCCAGCTCGCCGGGCCAGAGGCCTTAAAGCGCGCGCTTGATTGATGGCCCCCCGGTCCTCTCCTGGCCGACATCACTCGCGCTTGTGAGCCCTCGTTTTGTCCTCGCGTTGTATTACCGTATTGTTTCGCATTGTGTCCCACCGACTCTCGTGCTTCAACCTGGGCGCTAATAAACTGCGCGAGCTCTTGAGCGCTACCTGCTTTCAAGAGGACCCTAACAGGGCCACGCGGGGTCAACCTGCCTGTCTGACCTTGCTCGTTTGTTTGTTTGTTTTGGGTTTTTTTTCGCACATTGTCCGGTAGACGGGGTTCGCACGTGGACGAACGTAAAAGCCACTTCATTAAATCCTAATACAAACCGAGAGAGAGAGGAAGCACAAGCCTTTTGCACCTGACTGGTTTTATGTTTAAGTGACTCTCGAGCCATTGTTCACTCTCCGCTGTTCAGCTCGAAGCTCCCGGTAAAATAATGGTAATTACAATATGTTTTTTCCCCCCTCGTTTATTGTCGGTGCTTTTACGCACAGGCCGGTTGTTGAAATCATTAGGGTTTGTTAATTAAATAATTAATTACCAAGCAGTGTTTTTTTTTTTTTTTTTTTAAAGGCTCGCTTTTAAATCCACGTAAAAATGTAAGTCCGTAAATGCCTCAGGTCTCAGATGAACCCCAACAAGCACCGGTACGAACGGGCTGCATAAACTTTATTCAGATAAGCTACAGGAGGAAGTCTCGTGTTTCTTAAATGTATGCTGAAGTCATTTTGTGCGAAAAGGAAATCCTTTCATTTTCGCTGTAACGTCCAGCAAAATACTGGAGTGATGTATTCAGTTATAATTAAAGTTACAGAAATTATGTAAATTAATAACAATGATGATGATGATGATGATGATGATAATAATATATGAATATTATGATTGTTGTTGTTGTTTTTATTTATTATTGTTATAAAAATCACGGTATTGTTAGTAGTGATAAATAGTAATAATAACGATAATATTAATATTTATAATTAAATAATAATAATGGGAGTAATAGCAATAATAACAATGGTAATCATAATTTTACATTATTAAACCCTGGTAATAAAGAGTAATTTAATAATTACTAGCTTTAATAATATTAATAATAATAATAATAATAATAGCAATAATAAGCATAATAAAATAAAAAACGATAAAGGTGACAGTAATATTATTAACAACAGCAACAATAAAAGCAACCCAGTAATATAATCGCAGTTATGACGGCGTTATAATATTAATATAATATATTAACAGAAACATCATTAATAAAAAAAAATACTATCATTGTTATTATGAATTGTTAATTATAATTATTAATTTGTTCCGTCTGACATCAGAAGCAATTAACTCTTTTCTCGGAAATAACTGTAAAACAAAGAAAACTAAATGAAATAGGTTTTTTTCTGCTATTCTAACTGAATGACAGATAACGAAATATTTTCTAAATGTTTTTAATGTGATTAAATGAGAAAGTCTCGAAAAATAATCACATAACTAAACTAAATCACATAAGAGGCCGATCTTGCTGAGATGAGATGCTGCTGGTTTTGTTATTTTGGTGATATGTGTAATTAATTTTGGATAAATTGAGGTGTTAATTAGTCGGCATTACATCAGAGTTCATGATTTATAACCATATTTATCCAGTTTAATAACCTGTTTAATATCAGATAAAAACCAGAGCGCGTTCACGAGCGCGTCTGCTTTTTGGGGGACGTGAACGCAGGGGGCGCGGTTTGTCGTTAGGTGCGCTGCTCCGGTCCATGCTCGCTCCTGATTGGTTGGCGCGGTCCGTTAATGGCACGCGACTGTAGATGTCGGTATAAGAGGTCTTCGCGTGTCGCGTTTTTGGTAAACCCAGAGAGCAGAATGATGGAGACCGTGTTAGATCCCTTCGCTGGTCTGGACTCCTTCTCGTATTTTGACGACGATGACTTCTTCACCGACCGCTGCTCACGAGAGCACATGGACACCGACGACTTCCTGGACGACGACGTCGATTTCCTCGCGAGCCAAATTCAAGAGTATTACGCGGACAGCCGGACGGCGCACGGCGACGACTACGGCTGCGACGTGGGTCGCTTCTCTTCCTCCTCGTCCTCATCGTCTTCGTCGTCCGGTGACGGCGCGCTCCAGCTGAAGAGGCGCAGGCGCGCGCGGTCCGAGGCGGAGATGCAGCAGCTGCGTCAGGCTGCCAATGTGCGCGAGCGCCGGCGCATGCAGTCCATAAACGACGCGTTCGAGGGCCTGCGCTCGCACATCCCCACCCTGCCCTACGAGAAGCGACTGTCCAAAGTCGACACGCTGCGACTCGCCATCGGTTACATTAACTTTCTGGCCGAGCTCGTGCAGTCGGACGCACCGATCCGCAACCCCGGGAGCGAAGCGCTAAACCAGCCCAAGAAAGTCATCATCTGTCACAGGGCTACGAGTAAGTATTATTATTATTATTCATGTATTTATTTATTGCTATTATGCACACTCAAGATTCTTAAAGTCGGTAACAAATATTAAATTATAAATCTAATTTAATAAACTATAAATATATAATATAGCCTACTATATATATATATATATGTAGTTTTAATGTATAATAAATATTTATATATTATTTTTTACATTATTATCATTATTAGTCATGAATTGATTATATCATTAATTAATTTTCGTGGGGTTTTTTTGCAGGATCGCCCTCCCCTGATGACCCAGATTACGGTCTGCCTCCCCTGGCTGGTCACTCCTTGTCCTGGACGGACGAGAAGCAGCTCCGCGAGCAGAACATCATCCGACGGGCGAAAGTCTGGACCCCCGAGGACCCCCGCAAAGTGCACTTCAAATCCGCGCTCACCAACATCGAGAACGAGCCTCCGTTCGGTCTAATGGCCTAAAAGCCCGGAGTTTTACTTGGGACGTTTGTTTGTTTGTGTGTGCGTGTGTGCGTGCGTGCGTGCGTGTCTGGGGGTGGTGGAGGGAGGGGGTGGATCTCCTCTACTTTCGCGTCGTGTTCCTATATGTACATATTTATTGTTGGTGTGTTTTAAGCTCGAGCCAATCTGTCCCGTCACTGTGTAGCAGGTGGTATTTAATTGCTGGAGTTATTTGTGATAATATATATATATATTATTTTCGTTTCCTAATTTAACGTTGATTTCAAGGCCAACGAAACAGAACCTTATTTTTTATAAAAATGCAGCGTACCCTGCCTCAGATGGTCTATATTTATACTGATGATTCAATAAATTCTGCTATTGATTCATTCTTAACCCGTCTTCATCACTTCTTCCATTTTAAGATAAGTAATAAAACAAGTGTAAAGAGTTCATTATTCAGCTGTAAAGACTATAAAATAAATAAATAAATAATAATAACAACAATAATAATAACAATAATAATCGGCACTAAATGACTGGATGGTTAAACACAATATAATATGAATTTTCTTTATATATTGTGTTACGATGTTATGATTGTTATATTACACGATGCTTTAACGTTGAACGAACTTTGTGATGTGTCTCTATCAGGAGCAACGTCACGTGCTTTTATTTTTTGTGTT
Organism: Parotocinclus haroldoi; assembly: GCA_034779995.1. NCBI lineage: Eukaryota > Metazoa > Chordata > Actinopteri > Siluriformes > Loricariidae > Parotocinclus > Parotocinclus haroldoi. The sequence goes on from JAUZST010009262.1 coordinate 4,790, forward strand.
ATTTTAAGTGTTAAACATACATACTGACGAGTCCAAGGACAGGTCAGATCCTCAACTCTCATGTTGATTATGTGTTGGGCCATGGAACGATTTTCCTAATTTGGCTCCTGACAAATGGCCAAAGCTTGCACTTTAGAATCCAGTGCATATACACTGGTTACAAAAATTCGGGAATATTTCAATAGAAGATATTTCATTTTGGTGAAAAGTATATATGCCTGTGACGTCAAAAAAAGACATGGGTGGGTTCAAGCCACTGGTTGGATTTGGTGTTGTCCCAATAAACGCTAAAGGTCGATAAAACCAGTAGTATCCAAAAATGCCTTGGGTTGGACGAACTGGAAATGCAACTGGAAATGTTTTAGGCCACCATTGCATTCAACTTGTTGTACGTTATTTTAGCACTGGTATTCTTGCCTATATATTATTATTATTATTTTTTTTAATTAGAATGCGACCAAGGAACGGGGGCGGCACGGGGGCTCGGCGGGGCGGCACCGCTGCCTCACAGCGAGAAGGTCCCGGGTTCAATCCCATTGTGGAGCGGCCTGGGTCCTTTCTGTGTGGAGTCTGCATGTCCTCCCTGTGTCTGCGCGGGTTTACTCCGAGTACTCCGGTTTCCTCCCCCAGTCCAAAGCCATGCGCGTTAGGTTAATTGACTACTCTAAATTGGCATTGATATAAGCTCACAAATATTCGAATTGTAAAGATGAAAAGGAAATGGTATAATGGTGAGACGAAATCCAAGTTTGAAATGTTTGCCTCCAGTCCATGAGTTCTAATCTGGTCAATTACTAAGACAAAACAAAAAACCGAACTCGTGTGCTAAGACTTTTGCTCCGTAAGAAGTAACGGAATTAAGCGGCCGTTCAGTTGAGGCCCCAAATAGGCCTGTGTCAGGACTTTTAATGAAGGCGTAAATCGGTTTAGAGAGCGATTAGATTTCATTCATCGCTCAGTGACGTGACAGGAAATGGAAATGAAACACGGAGTTCATCCAATTGTGTTAACCCCGAGACCTGAGAGTTAATCAGGCCCTGCAGGAGATCACGGTCGCTCTGCGTTGCCGCTCTTAACTTGCTGACCTGGATCACATGGGCCAAGCGGCAGAGTTATAGTGCACGCCGACAATTAAAATTCAGATTCACTTCAGAGAGTTAACTGCGGCTGAAATTGGGCTGGGCGAGGTCCTATACAGTGGGGGTCACGTAAGATGCGTCTCTTGTATTTTAGAAAGAATCTCATTAACATGCAACAGCTGAATGATGTCCTGCCATCCTGTTGCTTTTTGTGTGTGTGTGTGTGTGTGTGTGTGTGTGTGTGTGTGTGTGTGTGTGTGTGTGTGTGTGTGTGTGTGTGTGTTTATCATCACGCGACTCTAAATAGTTGGAAGCACCCTGATGTTTCCCCGGGCCCGCGACTCTCTTCACCCCTGGGGGCAAGTGCAGGTGCTGGAAGCCTGGATTTTCCCGTGGTAGAACTCTCCGCCGCTCTACGTCAGATGCACCCTTTTCATATTAACGAGCAACGAGCAAAACCGGCCAAGCCCAAAAGCCACAGAACCAAACTCGCGCAGAGCGGCCACCGAGGTCCAGGGTCCGCGCGTCAGGAGCTACGGTCACGAGCTTTTAAAAGAAGGTAAGAGCGTCTGTTTCGTGTTATGTGGACTTATTTAGTTGCCGGTGAAATGTTTGTGATCGCGGTGAACATTTGGAATACAACACCCGACAATCGAAGGTTTCGAACGTTATGATGTTCGCATGAGTGGCGTTGGTGTATAATACCCACCGTCTTCTGCGCACCGGCTGTTCGTCATTTGTCGCCTGGCTGAGTCCCACTAAACGAGTCCTGCTCCAGATCTTTAATTAAGCGCCTCATTAGGCTCGTTGGAAAGGCAAACGGCACCCAGAGACTCGGAGCGGATGGATTCTTCACTCGTGGACACATTTCAGAGACAAATCGATGTCTTTTGCCGATTCTGGAATACGAACCGTCTTTATCTCCGTTGTGGCACACTGACGCTCAGCTTTGGGGAGCGGATCCAATACGGGCCGGAACCGAATTCTGAAGGGATTTCCCTCTGTTTGAACCAACCTGACACGCATGGCAGGAAGTGGCTCCATCAGGCGTGGGTTAAATCTAGATGAAGTTGGTTATTAACAAGATCACGAGACGCCAATTAGACTGTGTTTAATTAACTTGCCTAAATGGAGCTCAATCCCAAATCTCCCTATGTTTATCAGAGCCTTATTAAGAGGGCTCACGCTTGGCAAATCCACGGTGCACCATAACCGTGCGCGCAGTGGTTTTTGGATATGCTCTTCAGTCTTCTGTTTTCCTTTTCCTTACCTCGACCGTAACCAGACCAAAAGAAGAGCGCGAAACGAGCTGTTTTTGGATGGACACGTCTTACATTTCTTTCGTTTACATCTTGGACCAGTTGGACTTGGCGAAGTGGCGTGTGGCGCGTTTATATAAAGGTATACAGTATATGGTCCCGGTATCGCGCATCGGCACAGCTCGTAAGGCAACCCGGTGTGGTAACGTACTGCACCGGAGCAAACCCCAAAGGATTAACGTGACAAGAGGGGTAAAGAGCGCCAGGCTTCTGCAAGTAGGCTCTGAGAAGAGTGCGCGCTTTCACCCCTGAGCTCGTTCCCAAACGCGCAAACCATGCCGCTGTCACTTTAAATCGACCAACAATGACGGCGCAGACCGCAGTTTTTGCAAACAACTCAACAAAATACCGATCAATAGACGTTTTAAGTGCGTTTAAGCACAATTCTATTCCCCCTCCACCCTTTTAAGTGATGTTTCTCCCGTGCGCTTTTGTGCACACAACCCCCGGTCTGGAAGTTTGTAAGGATTCGCCATAAAGACACCGGTTGCTTTTTTGAGGGCTTTGTGGCCTACAAAGGAGCCATATGCTTGATGGCAAAGACGTGGAGGCTTTTTATAAAGCTAAAAGCGAGTTCTTTTTAAAAGTTGGAAGGGCTTCTTTTATTTGATTTAGATGGAGCAAGGTGCTCGCGCGCAAAGCGAAAGCGCTCCCGGCTATTGACTCCGGCTCTCTCGTCTCCCTTTTTTTTATTTCTCCAGCGCCATAAGTGTGTTTCATTAAGGCCATCAGCTTTTCATCGGACCCCCTTTGTTTCGGGGAACGTCTAATGCCTTGAATTAAAGAAGTGACAATATTTTCCATCAGCTTGGAGCTCGGAAAGAAGGGCCCTCGAGTCGAGCAAAAATCGGGCGCATCATTCATCCTGTCACGCCGCACCTGTGCGCCTGGCATTCAAACTCCTGAAAACCTATTCTTATTAACGTTAATTATTCAAAAAAGGCCTCACAATGGCTGAAATGGAGCAGGTTGAAGTCTGTTTGTTGGTCGTAAATGTTTTTTTTCCCCTCTCTTCCTCAGAGAAGGCTTTGTTTCCCCAAACCTCTCGTCCCTTTCAGCCTCTTCGGGCGTTTTTGTCAGGACATTCAATCGCAGCATCTGCTTCATCGGAGGGATCAAAAAATATGGAGACACCAAACATATGCAACGGAGGCATCGCCGTAATGAGTTATAAACGCGAGGCCGAACAAAAGCGCCCAGGATGGCGAGGGCCTTTTGGTAGCACACAGTCACTTTTTGGAAACGCCTCGCTCTTGGGTCTGTGCAAAATGAACGCCAGGTGATGGGACCCAAACCACTGTCCTTAAAGACAAGCTCTCTGTCTTTTTCTTTCTCTTCTTTCCCCCTCGTGCTCCCTCTTCTCTTTACTCCATTCTTCCCAAGCGAAAATCGACGCACATAAATTTCATTGGCCGATCGGGCCTTAATTGCGTGTGCGGAGTGGAAACAAAACTGTTTGCCGACTCGCGTGCTAGAAAAATGTCCACATGTCCACGCGTCGTGCTTTACTGTCCCCATATTGTACCGCAGACAAAGCTTGGTGGCGCATTAAACCATGCCAACACATCTCGGAGTCGTAAGGGCCTCTCTGTCTCCCTTTTTTTTTTTTGCTTGTCTTTAAGCAGCTGCTGTCCACAAAAAAGGGAAAGAAGTTTGCCCTGAAATAACCAGGTGCATCGCACAGAAAGCTGGACAAGGATGGATACGTCACGCCTCGCAATAAAGATATCATCGCAGTCGTTCCAGGTTACTTGGCTTGCTTTGGAACCATTTTCCGGAGTCTCGTGTGCGAACCAAAGTTCAACCACCTGTTGCGGTTTGCTCCCATCGCACAATCTCGACGCGTTATGACCCTTCGGAAAGGGAGGACGGGTGTTAGAACCCCGCGGAGAAGGGATTTGGCAGGGTTTCACGGTTTTACGGAGTTTGCGTTGGCAGCTGCCACGCCGCCACGTTTGCGCTCTAAACGCGCCGAAATCCAAAATAGGAGCGGGTGTACAGGTTTGTCGCCCTTCTGATCCTACACAGGCAAAGTTTGCTTTGCCCTGGCAGCAGCACTCAGTTGTAAACACGTTCGTAATACTGTGTAATGGATTCTCCTTTGACAAAGCGGCGGCAGTAATGGGTTGCACCGCTATTTGGGTGTCCACAAACTTTTGTCTCTACGGCGTAGAGTAGAGATTGGAGAGTACAAAGTCATTATTAAAGGTTTGCTATTAAAGATCATCGGCATAGCTACATCCTGGAGCTCATATCCCACCTGAAACACAATACTAAATCTGTAAGACTGGCCAAAAGTCCAAGGCCACCATTAGATTTGTTGTTTTAGTAATGCCGCTATGACTATATGTCATTATTTCTGTGCCTTCCTTTTAGAACGCATGTCGAAAAACACAGGAAATTGTGTATGCTGTATTTAAAAACGGAAATCTACAAACGTTCAGACCTAAATATTATCGAGGCAGTGTGCGATTATCTGGACGGAGGAAAAAAAATCGACAGAAGCCTCTTATAATATACCAGAAGATGACTTGAGAAACTTGGGCAAGAGTTCAAGATTAAAACAAGGGAGCTCCTGTAGAAGCCTGGCGGGTTGCCAGATTTATCACCAATCGAGCACTTATGGGACCAGCTGGGACACCAACTTCAGCAACCTATGAGTGTGCAAGACCCAGCTGGACCACCCGTGGGCAAATGTGCCACAGGTTACCACGAAGAGCCTGTATGTCGCCTTGCCCAACCGTAAATCATGTCGTATCCAGGCTAGTGCTGGCCCAACAGGGTTCTAGGACCTCCTTTTGGTTTTACAGTTTTCCCAAAATATGTGGTCAGTGCTGTTGCTGACAAAAAAAAACAAATCGAAAGATTTTTGCACGGAATTATTGGCACAGAACTTGGGTAACAAAGGGAACCACCCCATTTGGTTGTTTGTTCCGGTGAAGTAATGGACATCCACATATATTTAAATCCATGGCCGGGTAACGCCCACTTAGACTTTAAATCACTTTAAATCTATTGATTGTTTAACAGGCTTAGTTTGTTATGCCCAGGTGTGCCCCCAGAACTGACTGGCAAGCACAGGGGTACGGCTGTGCCCCTCTAAATTCCGTGGGCGCCCCAGGACGCGCCAATTATTTACCCAAGCATTTGGATCACTTCTAGAATCCGCACCCATTTGAGTAAAATCATTTTTCCCCCCCCACCTTGATCAGTGACTAAGGGAATTTGTCCTTGTTTGCAGGTGTGCCCTGTTCAGGGTCTGTTTAGAATGCCGGGATATTGGTACGAGCGAACCCTAGCGACACCTTCTGGCATAAAAAGAGAACTGCAGTCTCATTATCGGTAAGCGTTCCAAGTTTTACGTTTTTGGGATTTTTTTTAAACAGCAGAATTATTGTTTAAAATAAAACACCTTTCCAAATGGAATCAAAGTACCCAAAGTGCTGTGTGAATATAGCAATGTCTGAAGTTTTATTTTTTTCATTGAAATTTGATTTTAAATCCCTTTAAAAAGTCATGGACGGTCTTTTTTTGAGGTGAACAGGATCTGTTAGTACCACCAACTGAGTGTATTAAAAAAAAAAGGAATTGGGGGGGAATATTAAAATAAAAGTTACATTTCTCCCATATTATTATTATTATTATTATTAGTAGTAGTAGTAGTAGTAGGTTTTCTTGGTGAAAACCAGTGAAATATGTACTTGTTGGGAAATGCTCGTGGGTTCATACGAAATAAATCAATTGGCCACTTCTGACACTCAACGAGCTCTAAAACAAACACAATTTTAAAGGCAGCTGGCCTTGCCTTGGCCACGGAGACCCCGTGCCACCCCGGGATTGCCACGCCGAGCCACTCTGACCTTCCCCCTTTCAGATCATTACAGCCATCAAAGGCGTCGTGCTATGATCTTTGTGCTCGGCAGAATGGCCCCGAATATGGCGCTTAATAGGAAAGGCATTGTGTCCAGCTTTTTCATGCCTCATCCTATGAATTATTGCGCCGCCTTTATTTGCCCGGACCTCTGTTACCATATGAGGTTCATCCACACCCTGACAACCACTTGACTCCCGTTTAATTAATGCTCTTTCCAAAAAAAAAAAAAAACCAACTCGGTCATATATTAGGAGGAGTGAAGAATGAATGCCCTTTTTCATCATCATGAAGTGCTTGGTTGGGTGTTTTTAGTATTCCTGCGGGACGCAATTAATTATTAAACGTGCTAATTAAAGAAGCAAACGCGTTGGGAGGTTGCGTCGGGGAAGCAGAGACTGGGGAGCGAAGGGTTGAGGGATGCACGAGCTCGCAAATACGCAACAGGTGGTTTTTTTTCCAGAGCACGCACGATGTCTGCTTTTTTTGTATAAGGTTACAGATTTTACAGAGGTTGGAAAACATTTCTATATACCCCCAAGCGAAGTTGTAAATTGCTTTAAAGTGGAATACCTCTGAAGTAACGAAGGTTTGGGTTTCCACTTTCAACAAGTTATACAACGGAAGAATTAAACCAGACTTAAGCCAGGATTAAACCAGAATTAGGGCACGAAACCACTTTGAAATGGGTTTTTATTAAATACACGGCAATTCCATTCGGTTTCGACGCTCTTTCAGGTTGGCGTTGGACTCCTGCGTGTGTGTAGTCTCATTTTCTTGAAGAATAAAAAAAAAAAAAAATCGAAATAAAGTATATTTCTATGACGTTCGTTTTAATCCGCCTTAACACAAATCACCAGTTCTGGGTCTCGCGCATCGCGCTTCCCTGCTTATTCCCCTAAGATCCAGAGAGCCGAACCCCGAAAGAAGAACAAAAAATGTGATAAATGACAAATATGCAAATGTTTGCCCAGCGCCGTTGTGAGCGTGAATGAGCGGTTTGCGGTGAGAGCGCGCGCGCTCCGGGGTAGGGCTGGGTGGGGGGTTCGCCCTGTCAAAGGCGCGCCATTCTCCTCACGTCCCGGCGCGCCCCCGCACACCATCGCGCGACAATATGTTTCCGCCGGTTCTTCGTCCTTGCGCTCGGGACACCCAACCCGGCGCAGCGTCGCTTTTGTTCTGCACAAGGGTTTCTCTTTCTCCTCGTGGTTTTTTTTTTTTTTTTTTTTTTTTTTTTTTTTTTTTTTTTAGCCCTCCCTTTTGGTCCCCGGCTTCCTTTCTGAAGTTGCCAGTTTTCTTCCAAAAGCACTCGAGTTCATTTTTCACAAAGTCAGTTTAATATTCGAGTCGATCAGCTGAACGAGCCCCATGTTTTGTCTTTTTCTGTACTCCCCCCCCCACCCCCCGTGTTCAACCCTGAATCTAACGACGTAAATATGTATCTATTTCTAATGAGTATCGGCCAGGATCGGGCAACTTTATTTTGTTTCATTGATCACGGTTACCCAGGCGTGTTGCTCTTATATTAGTGACAGGAATGACAAATAGAACTCTTTATACCACCAATCCACCAATAGCTAAAATACAATAAACCAGTATAATTATAGTGAATATCACTTAGATAACAGGATTGCGTCATACCTACAATATATCAAATATGCAGGATTTAAAAAAAAAAAAAAAAACTTTTGCTCTTCCAATAAGTAGTTATGTAATCGGATCTTTTAAAATGTCTAAAGACCATTGGAAAACCAAAAGAAAAGAAAAAATACGTGTAATGCAGCAGAAAACCTGGGGACATTACTAAAATGTTTATTTTCGAGTAAAATATTCTTCTGAAATATTTCTTAGAAACAATTCAAGGAATATATATATATATATATATAGACATACACACACACACACTACTAAAAATAAATAAATAAATAAATAAAATAGAGAACACTTAAACAGTACAGTGTTCCCTTTTATACTTTTGACATTATTTATTTATAAATAAATAATGTCAAAAGTCTAAAGGGAACACTGTAC
>JAUZST010009263.1:0-13089 GCA_034779995.1 Parotocinclus haroldoi
TAGATGATCTGAATGTCCTTCAACCCTATTAGAAATGAAAAACCATGCTCACTAAGGAAAAAAGCCAAACATATTTTTTTTTTATGTTGGATGATTTCCACTTTAAATAGGAATTGAAACAGAACCAAAATGATCAAGAGTGATTGAGAGAAGTGAGAAGAGATTTGGTTGTGATGTTAAGCATGGCTCTGCTCTAAAGTCAAGTGGTTATGACATTTTTAAATGAGGATTTTTTTTAAACAACATGATTGCAACTGCACATCAAGGCCTTTATTAAGTATTTGTTCACTGCTCTGGCACTGCTTTGCTAAGAGCTTGTGTGTAATTCCAAATTGATTTACTAATAGCTCCTATGAAGAACTGCGTCGCAATCACTTCTTGTCCAGTTTGTGTGTTTGCCTCAATAAATATGCGATTTTTCTACATACAGTCAGGACTCAATGCAAATATATTTAGCTCCCTTAAGGTGATTTATCATGCCTGAAAGTTTGATAAATGAATTTTCTGAGTGCTTACTGAGTGTCTAAATTAATACAATCGAATGCTAGGTATAAACTGGAACATAATTAGTGCAGTGGCTGCAGTTGTTGTGAGAGTAAGACTGAGAAATAGAAAACACGTTCAGCATTAGATTCAATGTTAAATTGCAAACATTTTTGAATGCACAAGGCCATTTTTAGGTGTATGGTATATCACACCCACAAGAATGCAGTATCTGAGCAGGGCTTTATATATACAATTACACTCTCTTGACTGTCTTCTTTCCCCCACATCGCCATGTAAATGGTGGAATTAGATTTGTCAGAAGTACACACGTTCTTTCCTTAAGTAAAAGTATGACTAATGTGATTAATAAATGTTTCTAATATATTTTACTTAAATAAACAGAACTCTTTGAAACACTGTTACTACTTTTTAATCCAACAAATTGCAGCATCACTATATTTTTAGAGATGATTTAAACATGTAGTTAAAGAAGAAAACATACAATTAACATACAAACAATTATTTTTTACTAAGCATTAAAAAGTATCATTAAGAGTTCATACATTTTATACATTTGTACTATGTCGACTGCATGGGAACTGGCATGAATCCTTGGAGATTTACAGCATTTACCAGACGCTCTTATCAACTTAGCAACTTACAATTCATACAGATGTACAGTCCAAGCAGTTGTGGGTTAAGGGCCTTGCTCAAGGACCAAACAGTGGCAGCTTTAAAGAGGTGGGGTTTGAACGGTGAACCTACTGGTCCATAGTCCAGTATCTTATCCAATAGGATGCCACAGTTCTTGTTGTAATGCAACAAGTATAAACTTAGTATTCCACTTGGTGCTGCATTGGGTGCCATAGTAACCTTTCTGCCCATCTCTGTCTCTTCAGACTAGCCGGGCAATAATGCCATCATCTTCTACAGACATTGATGAGCCTCAGGCACTGAATTACCAGTCTCTTCAATTTGTGATTTGTCCCTCCTGGCCCACTGTACATAGGAACTCATCACTGCTGAGCAGGAACAGTCCTGACACTTTTGCAGAGATCCTCCAAACTAGTCTGCTTTCAAAACACCAACTATTAGAATTAGGCATCCACTTATTTTCTTGCTATAAACCAGATTCACATATTACATCGTAATCAAATGTGACTTGAGAAATAATTGCAATGCACACCTATTGCTTTCATCTTCATTATAAGTATTTGCACATATGTTAACTGCATTTATAACTACAACTAAATCTCCTTATGTTTCATGCATATTTTAGGTTATCTACATGGTTCAATCCTTATTCCTTGGACAATCATATTTTAATACTTAGGTTTTTGCACAAACTATTTTTGTTTAGAACTAAGACAATAAAAGTCTTGTTTCCCAGATGGCCTAGTAATTAATTATTTAACCATTTATCACTAAAATGAATAGCCATTAAAAGAGCAAAAGAGAAAAAGTGACAGAGAGATTAATGTTTTTTAGTTATTATTATCTGGTGTCCTTTTGGTATATCTCCACTGACAATTGAGAGCAACATACAAACACGAAAAAATAGTTTCATAGCATTTTGGTGTGCTCTTCGTTTGGGTTGTGCAAAAATCCTAAGTAAATGTCCCCACTAAGGACTTGCGCAATATATTTAACAACACACCAACTAAGGACTTGTGGGACCCCACTCCTACCGAAGCTTCACAAAGACAGACCAAATCTGCTGTATTTCTTATGCGTGGAGTACAGTAAAACTATGTGTTAAGTGGAACAATTGACACATATACTAGCATTTTGTGCTGTCATTCACAAAATTTGCCAAGGGAACTAAGGGACTGGGACTAAACAGATGTGTAGCCTTAATAAAACCACTCACTGAGGCTAAACGGCAAAATGGCTTCAGTTTGCTAGGGAGCTTAAAGTTCTGTTCCAGTGTGATGGTCGCATCAGGGTAAAAAGAGAGGCAGCTAAAGTGATGCACCCATCATGCTTAGTGCATACCGTACAAGCCTCTGGGGGTCAGAGCTATGACCTGGGGTTGCTGCATTTGGTCAGGTCTAGGTTCATAAAGAGTGGTTCAGGGAGCACGAGACATCATTTTTACACATGGATCGGAGTAGTGGTACAGAGTCCAGACCTGAACCCCATTGAGAATATTTGATATGTGCTGGAGAATGTTACGAGAATTGACATGGGCAGTGGTCCAAATCTCCCATAATCAGTACAATTTCTTGAGGAAAAATGAATGCAACTCTGGACATTAATAAATGTTGTGACATTGCAGAAGCTTGTCAAAATTATGCCACAGCGAAGGCGTGCCAAAATCAAAGCCGAAGGGGCTTTTTTATTTTTTTTTTTTATTTCAGACTCAGCTGTTTTGTGCTTAGTCTATTGATAATAACAACTGTCCAATAACAACACCAGTCTACAGTTGAAAACAAAAATGTTTTATGCTGACCTTATTGATTTCAAATATAAAGTGAAAAAAAATTGCAATATGTATTTTTTTCACAAATGAGAAATGTTTGATTTAATATTACACAATCAGATATCAAAGGTAAAATGAACTTCTGAAGTAGTAATACCACATAAGGTGTGTTTCATAACTAACTAAGACAGCAATGATTGCAGTGTGTGTTTTGTCTGTTTTAATACCTATGTTCCATGGTCTAGATGTCTTGGTGTGATGAGTCCAAAAAGTTTCCTTGCTATTTGTGCTTTTGTGTTAGCCTAGTAAGGGCAGAACATTATACAAGGAAAGAATGGCCTTCTAGCAAGAAATCTGAGATCGGTGAAAATAATTTTAAGAATGAGCCACTTCTTAATACTCAGAAAGTGTTGGTCCCCCCATTGCATTTAAAATTGGGACTCAGGAAACAGTTTGTTAGGGTTTTCCATCAAGTTGGCGAGTGATCCAAGTACCAGTGTAAGAAATTTGCTCTTTGACATGAGAAGTTGAAAACCGGCATATTTGATACAAATTACACTTCTAATTAAAGACAGATAATTTCTTAATACCATGAAAACCATAGAAAATGATTGGTCTGCTTTTTCTGATGTGACACAGATTTTCCTGGAAACTCCAGGGCCAACAATCATAACCTTTTGGTTTATTTAGATGTATTTTTTTCCATTGCAGAATGCTTTTGTCTAGCTTTAACTGGTCGCAGATTGATCAGATGTTCTTAGAGTTTTTATTGTTTGATATACCCAATAAGTGTAGGATAGGATAGGATTAAGCGGTTTAGAAATTGAATGAATGAATGAATGAACGAATGCACATGAATGGAATGCCATAGTCACTTTGTTTAGGGCACATCTAAGAAAAAAAATCATATATACACATTTATCCTGATTGACCATGTAAAAATGTAAACAATTTTATACTGATTGAAGTATTCTAAGCTACTCAATATGCCAGACACATTTCATGCTTATATTTCTAGCAAAGTTAGCACTCTTAGCATCTATTTTGTTAAAAAAAATAATAAAATAAGATATTGAATGACTGAATTGCATCTCCAGAACATAACTGGATGAAGACCCATAGAGAAAATACTGACTGTACATATGTTTGTGCAAGTGTTTGTAAACGTAGGTAATGGGGCCATAGGGATGTTACTTATTACAACAACACAAATAACACACAAATGCAGGCGTGCACTTAATTAGATTAAGTTTTGTTTTAAACTGGACTTTGTGATGAAAAAAGTAGGTAAGCAAGAAACACTGTGTTTATTACTACACCTACTACCCCAAGAATAAGCAGCAACATATACAGTGGGGATATAAGTATTTGATACACTGCCGATTTTGCAAGTTTCCCCACCTCCAAAAATGGAAATTTCATTGATTTTTTTTTTTTATCATAGCTGCGCTTCAACTGTGAGAAACAGACTAGAAAATCCAGAATATTGTATAATTTCTAAATAATTTTGCATTTTATTGCATAAAATAAGTATTTGATCACCTTCCAACCAGCAAAAACTCTGTCTCTCAGAGACCTGTTTTGCGCTCATTACCTGTATTAATGGCACCTGTTTGAACTTGTTACCAGTATAGATGGCACTGTCCATACACTCAGTCAATCTCACTCCAACCTCTCTACCATGCCCAACTCGAACGAACCTGCACAAGGTTGGGATGGGCTACAGGACTATGAGCAAACAGCTTGGTGAGAAAGCAACAAATTGGAAATTTGGAAAGAAAATGGAAGAAACACAAGATGACTGTCAATCTTCTCAGTTTGGGGCTCCATGCAAGATGCACATCGAGGGGTAAGAATAAGTCTGAGAAAGGTCAGGAATCAGGCCAGAATTATACTGGAGGAGCTGGTCAATGACCTAAAGAGAGCTGGGACCACAGTCTAAAAATGACCATTAACAACAGATTACACAGTCATGGATAAAAATCCGGCAGGGCATGCAAGGGACCCCGGTAATGCCCTGGTCCATCTAAAATTCGCTATTGAGAGGAGGCATGGGAGAAGGTAATGTGGTCAAATAAGACCAGAATAGAACTTTTTGGTATTATCTTCACTCAATGTGTTTGGAGGAAGAAGAAGGATGAGTACAACCACAAGAATACCATTCCAACCGTGAAGCATGGGGATGGAAACATCATAGTATATGCTGTTCTGCAAGGGACAGGAAAACTGCACCGTATTTAAGGGAGGATGGATGTGGTCATGTATCGTGAGATTTTGACTCATCTTTACCCCAGGAGTTGAAATCTTGTATGGAGTCCCAGACAGAGGAAGACTGACAGTTGAAGACTCTCACAGTTGCATCTCTCACAATGTACCTATAATAAAAATTACATACCTCTCCATTCTTTGTAGGTGGGAAAACTTGAAAAATTGGCAGGGCATCAAATACTTATTTTCTCTACTGTATATATTGTGATTCATTATTCTTAGACTGAAAGTAAATCGAGATTTTCTGATCATATATTTAAAAAATTGTGTCCATTTAAAAAAATCAGTCCATCTATAATCCTAGTTCTAATTCTACAACTACTATGACTAATTCTAATACATTTTCATTTTCGATTTGGCTGCCACTGAACAACCTATTACGGCTTCTACCACTACCTACTACCAGAGTACTGCTATTTCAACAGCCCTAGGACATTAAATCATTTCCGTGGGTCATTAGGTAGATAATCAAGCCTGAGTAAATGAATGTATTTTCACACTGTCGCTACTTCACAATGTAAATACAAATCAGAGAGGCTGTGCTACCCTGTTAGCATTGCTAATGACTTACAGATCCTGAGAGAGTGGGCTAGTCATTAATCATTGTAATTCAAAACATTACAAACACATTACCATCATTAATCATAATAGCTCATCATATTTTACATGCTGCAAAGTTTGCTCTAGTGGCTTACTCTGTTTGTTTTAGAAATTCCTGCCTCTTGCGCTAACCCATATTCGTGTGGCCGCACTGATACTTTCTTATTGGTTGTTGATTGATGGTGGTAAGCACCATCAAAGGAGACATCCATCCTGAAGAGCGGCCTTCACTCTCCCTGTTGTTGCACTGATTGCTATTCCATTCTTGCTCCGGGGAAATTGAAGATGTCATCATATATTCACATAGATAAGAATGTGATTGAGCATCTGATTCGGACATCAAACCGTGTGATGTGTTGTTGAATTTTTGGTGATTTTCTCTAGACCTGGAGCATGTTATTTCTTATTTTCGGAACATATGCCCCTCACTTTTATTTATAATTTATGTGATACTCGCTTTTCACTCGATCATCTGTGGCTGGCTACACTAAAGTTTAGGCCTAGTCATAAGTCAATTGTAAGTTTATGTGTGTAATTTTGAATCAAACACAGCTTTTTTATTATCTTGAAGTGTAAATCGATGCTGTGTCTGCATTCCATCCATTTTGGCAGCATTTGTAAAGGCACTGTAAAGTCAAGACAATCATAAATGTTAGAGTGAGTGTACAATCTGATCATTGCTTTATTACAATAATAATGTGAGTGCCGATTCGTGCGTTAGATACTCTGCCTTATACTGGTGCATCTTGTTCATAATACTTACAAATACAGGCTATAAGATAAGATAATGTTCTTAGAAATACAAGTGGTAAACAACTAAAAAAGGTTTATAAGTAAAAGTCATATATTCAGCCCTAGGGGTAGGTACAGTTGAAAACTTTCTCCATTTTCTGGGGCTCCAAATCACAAATAATTTACTAATTCTCTCATTCATTCAGTCTTTCATTCATAAATATTCAGCAACCACTTCATTTTGGTCCTGGTGGATCTAAAGACTATCCCAGGATAGAGTGCCAGTCTACTGCAGCCTAACTCTGAAAATGGCCTGTCCTCTTACATTCATTCAATGAATTCAACTCACTTTGATAACATTAAAAGCTTGCATTTTATACATGTGGGGCACCAAAATTGTCTGACACCACTCGTGAAAATGTCTGTCATTTGCATTCTTTTAAAACTGAATATGTTTTCCACAATTTTATACAATCACCATATCAACTGACTGACAATTTAAATATTTGACAAAAAATGTGTTAATACATTTCAGAATGCATTAGTATTTGGCATGTTCTCCTTTTGGTTATTTATATATATAACATAAGACCAAGTTCTAGGGACTGGTAAAGTCAGGCAAGGAAGAAAAACTTGCTACTGTATTCTTGTTCATGGTACTTGTAGCACGGTGCATTGTCCTGCTGTCAAAGGGTAAAATGCTGCCATGATGAATTTGGTTGGCCACAAAGCTTCAGTAAACACAACTGTCCACAGTGCAGTCACAGGTATCAGAGAACCCAGACTCAGTGTTAACCATGCTAAACCCCAGACACCATCAAAAGTGCCTACAATTGATAAGTAAAGCTTTTAAATGGACTTTGAAGAAATGAAAAAATGTTCTTTTGTACTATTTTATTGTTGTCCTCTATTACTTTGGGGTACATTTGTTTAGTTTGTCCACCCCAAATTCACAGTCTCAAATATATTACATAAGCATTTTAAATATAGTTTAACAGTGTTGGGACTCATTATGCTTCAATGCTTTTTCCTCTTTTCTTTCCAAAGTACCTTCTTTCTCCTATACCCAATTACTTTCATCAATTAATATCTTAGCTGTATAAGAGCAATGGTCATTCAATTCAATTTTCTGTTGTATTATCCTGTTTTGTAAAAAGTTAAATCGGGATACAAATCATTGTATTTTGTAGTAGATGTATGTGACATATTTTACCCAAACCATATATAAACCCATTCCTTACAGTCCCATCTTAAGCTACTGATGCATTCTAAGCAATTGTTGATTAAGGGCCTAGTTTAAGGACCCAACACTAGTAGCTTGACAGAGGTGGGATTTGAACCTAGGACCTTCTCCTCTATAGTCCAGTACCTTAACCGTTAAGCTACTTAGGCCAATTAACACTTTCTCTTCCCACATAACATCTTATAAGTCTGAAAAATCTAAAGCAGGGAATTTGGTACAATTCCACTCAACAGAATCTCTTGTGATCTCTTCTCTTGAGCTCACAGTGCAGGTTTTCTATGGGATGTGGATCAGGTGACTGAGATGACCACGGTAGTAACTTTATTGCGTGTTCAGTAAACTATATTTGAGTTGATTTGGTGGCCTAGTGGTTAAGGTACTGGACTATGGAGCAGAAAGTTCAAGGCTGAAATCCCATCCCCTGCCCCAGCCGGGTTCCTGGGCAAGGTCCTTAACCCACAGTGGCTTAATTTGTAAGACTACATTAATTGTAAGTTGCTCTGGATAAGGGCATCTGCTAAATGACTTAACTGTTGATCTGAGAATTTATTTTGGATGATTCTATTGCTGGCTCTGATGATGACCCATTGGTACTTTTTTGGAAGAAACAAAAAGATTATGCTTTAAAATGTATTGTTTTTTCCAAGATATTCAGAATGTACCCTTACAAGGTTCTCAGATTCTTTGGATGAAAATCAGTCCCAAAACTTCAAAGACCCTCTACTATATTTAGCAGTGGGCTATAGGTTATTTTCAGTGTCCCTATCCTTCTTGTGATTTTTAACCCACCTTGAGTTTCTATTGCAAAAAAGCAGAATTTTAGCAGTTAGCAAAGTCCAGGTGCTTATGTTTGTGGATGGATAATAGAAAAGGCTTTTTGCTGGCAATCCAAATAATCCGTTGGCATGAACTGAAGTGGCATCTGGTATCAGTTTTCAACTGATTGGAACTTTTTGCTATAAATCTTGGCCATTTCCAGGTCATAAGCTATTTTTTTCAACACATTTTTCTCTTATTTGATATGTGTGTTCTCTTGTCTTTCCCCACGTTGAAGACTCACACATATACTCCGGTGAAACAGGAAATCATTGATTGCTACTTGAACGTTCCTAGAAAATTCAATCAATTTAAAAGTAAACCACAAGTGAAAAAAAATCAGTTGCATTTTTTATAATCTCAATAACTGTGGCACAATTAGCATTGTAAAAAATTATTATATCTTTAAAAGTTTTTTTTTTTGTTAAAGCTGACTCGACTAAGGTTAAATTGTTCACATTTCATCAGTATAAGATTAAGCTAATTCACCAAAAAATTAATTATGTTTTACTCATCTTGGAGGGTACTGTGCGCTTGAACTTATAAATGTAAGTGATTATACATCACTCACTATTTCATTTGATAATTCGACACTTGAATTCATTTGAGACTTGATCTGATAAGAGGATATTAATAATACACAGATGCATGCTGCTACTTGAATACAACTTTCTAAGAGATGTGCAAAATTGTACCAATTTTAAGAAGTCAGTGGGTAAGCCAATTCTCAAACACTTTGATATAGGAATTCTTACTGATCTCTATGACGAAATGTAGGATTTTTAGATGTGAACTTTAAATGTTTAATCAAACATCATACTTTGGTTCTGATTCCGATGTTAAAAGCCTACAGATAAAATGAGTGATAAAATAGGGGTTATAATGATTACAATTGTATCTGATGTATCAATGCAAAATGGGTTATTCCTGTTCTTCATCTTCTTTTACAGTTTTAGAAAGTAATGATATGAAGACCTACAAACTGCTCCTTTTTAATAACACTATCATGATTTAGAGGAAAATATCTTGGGGACAAGTGGGCTCGCTGATGTTGAGAAGCTATAAATCGGTGATAATAGTCAGTCTTTCTTTTATAACAGCCTATTCAGGAGCCCAATTTCAGAAGGAGAAATATGCATTTTATCAAAATGTCATTTGGCAGCAGAGCTCAAAGTCTTCTAAAGAAATATCTCCCTTCTCTCCAATGCTTTGAAGTAAACAGAGAAAAAGAGACACAGAAATATATGATCCCATTATTTAAATATATACACAGTGGGGAAAATAAATATTTGATACACTGCCCATTTTGCAATTTTCCTACCTATATAGAACAGAGAAGTCTGCAATTTGTATCGTACTTTAACTGTGAGAGAAATAGAAAATCACATGGTATGATAATTAAATAATTTATTTGCATTTTACTGAATGAAATAAGTATTTGATGTAATAGAAAAATTGAACTTAATTTTTGGTTATGGGTTGGTAGAGAATCCTTTTGTGCAGGAGCCAGATGTTTCCTGTACTTCTTGACCAAGTCTGTACACACTGCAGCAGGGATTTTGGTACATTCTTTCATACAGATCTTCTCCAGATATTTCAGGTTTCAGGGTTGTCACTGGGTAACAGGTTCTCTATTGGGTTTAGGTCTGGAGACTGGCTAGTCCACCCCAGGACCTTGAAATGCTTCTTATGGAGCCACTCCTTAGTTACACTGCCTGTGTGTTTCAGGTCATTGTCATGCTGGAAGACCCAGCCACGACCCATCTTCAATAAGGAGGTTGTTGTCCGAAATCTCAAGATCCATCCTCCCTTCAATACAGTACTGTCTCCCTGTCCTGTCAAATGTGGCATGAGCAGGGGAACTTTGCATGTCCTTCAGAATTTTAATCCATGACAGCATAGTTTATTACTAATGGTCATCTTTGAAACTGTACTCACAGCTCTCTTCAGGTCATTGACCAGGTCCTTCTATGTAGTTCTGTGCTGCTTTGTTCGCTGGGCATGCAGTCCAATATGATGGAGCTGATTTCATATTGTCTGGGTGCATATCCGTCATCCAGTGGCAGGATGTACATGTTCAAGATCAGGGAACGTTCATCCTTTTATTTGATGCTTTTTGTTTTTACCAGTTACAGTAAAGTTGTTTTAGCATTTCATTTGCATTATAGAACAATTCTCTGTGACTTATTTTATTTTCTGATGTCATTTCAAATTTCTTTAACAAATGAAAGATTAAATGCTTGCTTTATCGCATTGTAAACATGAACTCATCGTTAGAAATGCATATAAACGATATTGAGACTAGTGCTGTCTAAATAAAATGTTTTTTTTGGTTATATGGTTATGGTTTTATATATATATATATATATAGATAGATAGATAGATAGATAGATAGATAGATAGATAGATAGATAGATAGATAGATAAACACCATATTTACAGCATTAAGCAGATGGTTATACAAGTTGTAACATTCTACAGTGTAAGCAATTGTAGGTTCCCATGCTAAAATACTAAATGCCTTATAAACCAAACATGCATAAGAAGTAATGAGCTAAAATTTGCATTGACAAAGTGACATGCTGACGAAATGTCGAAGTATATCACAGATGATTATTTTGTGTTATATATAGTGATATTTTGTATTATATATAGTGATATATAGTTAAATAAGTAAACCATTATAAATTAATTACATTTAAAAATCCTACGCAAGATAAGATAATATGTTATTATTATCTACTATATCAGATACATTTGCATATTTACAATATCTTGTTAAATTGATGTGCATTTAGGATTTAATTTATTTATCATTAATTTTCAGATACACTTAATCCAATTCAGGGTCACAAGGAGGTAGAGCCTAATCAGCAGCTCAGGGAGCAAAGCAGTAATCAACCCTAAATAATCTGTTGTGGGGAGCATGAACATACTTGCTCACACTGAAAAACTTGATTGACCTAATGATTGACTTTGAAACGTAGAAGGGAGCTGGAGTAGCTGGAGAAAAGTGAAAAGAGAAGATCCAAACTCCATACAGATGAATCTCTGGAGCTTGAGTCCAACTGCTACAGTCTAATATATATCCTGTTACCACCAATGTATGAGAATACTTATCGTACCAGCTAACTTACACAAATCAATAACTTTAACTGATTGAATTATCTTTAGAAAATAATCAAATAAATCTAATATGAATAACTCCTCTATTAGAGGTAAAGAAAGACTTTACCGAAATTTTTCCACATATTTGCGAGAATTTAAGCATAAACAACAATAAATGGAAGGTGGTAAATGGTCGATAAAAACCCTAATGCTAATTCTAGCAGCACACACTAGCACTTAGACAGATTTCGAAATAATGAGAATGAAAAATGAGCGTTCCCTTTCCATTTATCTTCAAAAGCATTTAATCAGCATGTCATAGTAAAGCACTTTAAGGTTCTTTTCTGCACTTGTGTAAACCAAGACTTGAGAAATATTGGCAGAATATTCCTCCCTTTTCTGGAGGTTGTGGTAAGCATCAGGATATGGAACACCAGACAGATTTGAAAGTATTGATTTTTGTCTTTCCTCCAAAATACTTAATGAAAAAACTGCTAATCCTCACACTCGTATACGCTAGGTGTAGAGATTTTTATTGATCCTCAAGGGGAATTGGAGGATTTGAGATTTGAGGATTGATTACTTTGGGGAAGTTTTCCTCTTTTTGAATCATCTTTCATGTCGGCTTCAAAGAATGGCCTGTCTCTGACTTCTTACTACTAGGGATGCCTAACTATTGGCTCATGCTTTCATATTCTTACACATTGACTGTTGTAGTGGTCTCCCGGTTAAAACGATCAACAGATTCAGTTCAGTTCATTCAAAACTCTTCCAACATGAGTGCTCAAATACTATAACATATCTCTTCACATCACTTCTATTCTCAACATCTTGTATTAAGTACAAAATATTGTGCACAGTGGCTTGCTGAGTAGCAATGTTGCCTCACATTCTTGGGTCCCATTTAAGGTTCAGCGACCTGGGCCCTTTCTGTGCAGATTTTCCATATCTTCCCTGTGTCTCAGTGGGTTTACTTTGGTTACGTCTCTACAGCCCAAAGACATGCATTAGACATAATAGATAAACTCAAACTGGCCCGAGCTAAATGTACATAGAGTGGATCCGAAAAGTATTCAGAACCCTTTAATTTTTAACTCTTTATTTCATTGCAGTCATTTACTAAAATTAAAAAAGGTAATTTTATTTATAATTAATGTACACTTAGCATCCCATCTTGACAGAAAAAACAGACATGTAGATATTTTGTAAATTTATTAAAAAAGAAAAACTGAAATATCACATGATCATAAATGTAGACCCTTTGCTGTGACACTAATATTTAACTCACAAGCTGTCCGTTTCTTCTTATCCTCCTTGAGAAGGTTCTACTCCTTCACTGGAGTCCAGCTGTGTTTAATTGAACTAATTGGACTTGATTAGGAAAGGCACACACCTGTCTATATAAGACCTCACA
>JAUZST010009264.1:0-38261 GCA_034779995.1 Parotocinclus haroldoi
CCTTCTTTCCTTCCTTCCTTCTTTCCTTCCTTCCTTCTTTCCTTCCTTCTTTCCTTCCTTCCTTCTTTCCTTCCTTCTTTCCTTCCTTCCTTCCTGCCTTTCTGCCTTCCTTCTTTCCTTCTTTCCTTCTTTCCTTCTTTCCTTCCTTCCTTCTTTCCTTCCTTCCTTCTTTCCTTCCTTCTTTCTTTCCTTCCTTCCTTCTTTCCTTCCTTCTTTCCTTCCTTCCTTCTTTCCTTCTTTCCTTCCTCCTTGCCTTCCTTCCTTTCTTTCTTTCTATTTACTATTTATTTCCCAGTTGCTGGCAATTTAATTGCCAGAATCTTGAAACTCACAGAATTGATCTTCACATATTTTCCAAAAAGGCCATATAACTATTGTGAACCCAATTATGTATGAGCTTACATGAAAAGCGTAATGTGACTGGAAGATTTATGTTGAATTAATAAGCTGTTGATTCACATACTCTGCACAATCCCTAACCTTGTATTTATGTTCTTATGCATGTTCTGCTTCTCCATTGTATAAGCTGCTGTCTCGGACTTCATCATCTCTATGTATGCAAACTATTAGAATCAAGTTAAGCAACTGTATCTAACACAGAAACGTGAAATGTTTGAGATCTTATGTTCCCGTGAGGCAGTGTTGCTGAGCCTGAGGTGGTGGGATAAAGGAACATCTGTTAGTGATGAAAATGAACCAGATGAGCTAGGAGTCATTCTTCATAAAGCAAACCTCCACCCTCCCATGACCCCAGCCTGGAAAATTCCACATCCATGTGCACATCGTGTTAGCTCATGGTACCGTATCATTTTCTTCAACACTTACAACATAACACTATTGAATTAAAACATGTCCCACACCTTCCACCCACAATTTAGTTTTGATTTTGATTGTCACCATACCATCGTTTTAACTCTAACGCATCATACATAGCATCCAGTGATGTGTTGCCAATTAGGGGCTACCCTAATATAAAGTGCCTTTTCTATTTTTAAATAAAAAAGCATTGATAAAAAGATTTTTAGAGGTGATAACTTTACATTACCACTTAGATGCGGTGAGAATGTTTGATTGCTTACAACAAACTGGACTTTATCTAATTACATTTTGTCCCCAAAAAAAATACTACTAATAATAAACGTATATTCATTTTAACAACAGAGGACCAAACAATTTCAATAAATCATAATAAGAAATAAAAGGCTTTTAACAGCCAATTAAAGCTGCAGATCCCTATGCAGAGGCAAGAGTGTATGAGCAGATCTCGTGTGTGTGTGTGTGTGTGTGTGTGTGTGTGTGTGTGTGTGTGTGTGTGTGTGTTTGTGTGTAGGTAGCTACCATACCAGTCCTGCACTCTCTTTTTCGTGCAATTTATTTATGTTTGTATGTATAACTTTCCGTTGCTTATTTATTGCAAGCTGTAAATGCTGTGCAGAAATATATGTGGCTGTCCTATTGTAAGTACTATCCCTTTGTCCCACCACTACCTGTGTCCTCATTCTAATCTATAACTATATTAACTGGTTCACATTCACTTCCTGAGACCAATGCATCCATCACACAAAAGTTGTGTGAATCACTCATTAATCACTTGTGTTTTAAGCGGTAACTCTGGGGCATTTATATGTCGTTTGCACCCAGTTATACAAAAATACCAGTAGCCTAAAAAGGCTGTGACTATGGTAATGTCCAGTCAACAACCAGTTTCACAGAAGGTAATGCAGCCATTAAATGCCACATAACTACAAATCGTTTTTTTTTTCTAAAAAGATAAACTCACACACACATTAATTAATAAAATTTCTTGTTAGACAGAGTTATGCATAAAGAAGGCTACAGACTATTCCTAAGCCGATTTGCTAAATAGTCTGTTTATAATGGTCGCCGTTGGTTTTAATTAAATGAAGAGAGTTAAATTGAAAGTTAGGTTGTTTGCCAAATCCTACTGTATTATGTACTGAACACAGCGTGGAGGATATTCTTATTAAAGTATTATACATTCTGCGACTGATATCAATTGAAAGTTAATGTACCACTGAGAAACCCAAGTTAGCTCCTGTTTTCCACATCATGCTTTACTGCCTCTGACTCTAATCAGGTGTAAAACAAAAGAACATTGTGTGAATGCCAAGTGTAGACCTCTACATGCCTGTGTATTATCCTTCCTGGCAATAAAACTGTATAGTGTTTTTTTTTTCTCTTGTAACTAATGTCAAGAACAGAATTCTGCCAGACTGTGAGTTTTATTAACTTTTTAAAAGCACTACATTTCATGACTCTTCAGTTCTTTAGGTAACCAGGGACTGACCTGTATATTAGCGCACATTCTTCAGCTTCTTGTGTTCACTACGTTTTATACTGTACAGTACTGTGCAAAAGTCTTAGGCCATCATTAGACTTGTTGTTTTAGCAATGACCTGTTTTACAGCTATAATAACCATACCTAACATATAACGATTGGGCCCAAACATTTCAAACTTTGACTCTTCCGCCTGATTTTTATTCCAGCCTTTTCTCCCTGTTAATCTGCCAGTAGAGTGGCTGCTACATTTACAATAAGACAACTTCAGATCAAGCTTCTTTTATCTTTAGAAGGGTTTATGTGGAATGTGCCAGGTGCAGCGTTTACTCAACTGTAAGGGGAGGTCACACTAAATACTTGCCACTTCAGCCTATAGAAGCTGTAGTTTTTCAGATTTTCTTTCCATTTGCTTAATCTCACTTAGAAATATACTTTATTTCTAAGAAAGAGACCGAGCAATATACTGCATACACAATTAAGGGATATTTCAGAATGATAAAACCCATAAAGAAATATCCCCTACCTTTTATGAGCAGTGTAATTATATGTGGTCATTATACCATTGCTAAAAATGTACTCTTATTGTATCTCATGTGATTTGAAAAAATCACAAGAAACCTTGTAACTGTACACAAATTCATCTTCGGAGACTTCCAACCATGCAAACAGAATATTTCCTGTTGGGGCAGCTTCCCAAACCCTAGAATAAGAATAAAGCATCTCTAACGTACCCCCTGCCCTCTTGTTTCTCTCCAGCCATAATGCTAAGTCATCATGTTTGTTTTAGTTTAGTCTACTGCACACTAGCACATCCACGTCACTATCAATAATATACACTTTCAATATAGATCGATTTTTCATATACTGCTCACAAACATTATTGCACAATTTATTTCGATTCAGTGACCCATTTTAATGAAATATTCCCTATTTTTGTGAGCAGTGTATATACTGGAAAACAATCCATTGTGTTAAAAACGTTTAAAATATCATCGTCCTTGCATATATGCTTTCAAACCCATGAGAGTCATCAGCTGAGCATTAATAATAACTAATATTGATCTAAGCATTGCCTGTTAAAGACATCATTCATGGATATCAAGGTGACATTGAATTCCCACCCCTAGCATTCTGTCAGAGGATCAATCATTTGTCGTCTATTCCAGCTGGCAATGGCTCACATATTCTTTTCCTTCCATCAAAGAATAGCTCTGTGTGCTTTGTTGTCTAAGGTTAGGCTACATTAGCTTTTATACACACATCAGCTGCTAAAAAGCTAAACAAGTGAAAAAGGCTGAAGTGGTACAGGCACCGGATAGGGGTAAAAACACCTTCAAGCTTCTAATATATAAAAGTTCATGTTTCTTCATGCTATGTTCTAAGTTTGTGATATTCTTCAACAGATTAGCAGGAATGTATTCCACTAGTCACAAGTTTTAAGGAGTTAAAATATGCAACACTGATTTACCTTTGTTTCTAATTCACTGTGAATGCATTTACAGATTATATATCTCTTGATACAAATGACCCTGTTCCAGAAGGCCGGTTAGCAGGTCTTTATTTAGCCTTATTCTAAGCTTTTCTTACAAATTTGAACGACTGAAACTTTACAAATCAAGGTTTGAAATACACGCAAGACTTTTCCACAGTGTCTGAAACCACTAATGCAACTTCTTTGCTCTCAAGCTCACGTATAGTAGCAACAAAGTGTGCCAAAGTTTATCCAGCACAACGCTGGACTAACAATAGCCAGCTCCGGCCAGCAGGAGGAATTTGACATTAAGTAGCTAGCCAAGTCTGCAAACGATTTTAAGCTATTATGTAACATAATTACCAGCAGTCAACAAGTTCACTAGCAAGCATTCAGGTCTTGCTAGCTGAACTTCTGTTATCCTACTATAATGTTTTTTTGTGTTGTTGTTTAAATGTTTTTTTTTTTTCTTTTAGATTTCAGAAAAAAATTCAAATGAAACAGTGACATCTCTCTGGACCAGTTTCAGTTCGGTCATCGTCTATATACAATTAGTATCCAATAAATACGTATCAGTTCCCAGTTTACTAGCTATCAAGTAATAGTGGGAAACCTAGCTATGAGGGAAGGAGGGAACTGGAAAATGACAAGTGGTTACAAAGTGTAAATAATGCCTGTCGGCGGCATTTCTGGGTGTTGTTGATATTTTGCTTTGTATGGTAGCGTTTTAAGCTGCACCTGTAGATGAAGAGATGAACTGTGTTTACTGACAATGGTTTTCTGAAGTGTTCCTGAGCCCATAAGGTAATATCCGTTATAGAATAATGTCAATTTTTAATGCAGCGCCAACTGAGGGATCGACGGTCACGTGTATTCAGTGTTGGTTTTTGGCCTTGCCGTTTCCTTGCAGAGATTTCTCCAGATTCTCTAAATATTTTGATGATATTATGGACTGTAGATATATATATATATATATATAGGTAAACAATGAAATGAACCTCACAGGATCATGTCAGAATATAGAAGTCTTTCTCATTTGCCTAACATCAATTCTTTCCAAGTGCTTTATGTCAGCTCTCAGAGCTTAACTTGTAAACGTAGGCTAAAAAAGTGTAACTTAGTCTTCTTCCGTGCATAGGTTGTGTTAACTTCTTTCGAAAATGAGCAAACCATGTCACTTGACCAGCCCACACCGTAGAAGGACTATAATTAGCATCTCTATATTCACTCAGGGCAAACCACATCTTTCTTTCAAAATAATCTAGGAAATTATAACGTCTATATCACACTAGTGTCCTTCGGCTGGTGAGTCACGCAGTGGAACTGAATGCTGAATAGCTGTATTGTACTGTCTTTGCTGTACGGTGTGACTTGGCATGTCCTAATTTAGAATTTGTGTGTTTTCCAACAGACTGCTCACTGACACATGGACACATGATTTGATATCCAGTTATTTGTTTACACACTAAAAGCATGCAGTTACTTAGATACTAGTGGAGTCCGGTAGGCATATATAGGATACCATATATTGTTAGCATTGTTAGGATACCATATATGGCCCTTTTGTGCATTCTTTTTTTAAGTACAGGGACCACATAGATAAACTGACTTAACATTACAAAAGTGAGTTAACATTCCTATTCACCTTTTTGATTTTATACCAAATGATAAGAGGGCTGTTCATTTTCATTCAACGTGGAAGAAACAAAAAGAGCAAAACAAGGAAATGAGAAGACACAAAACTAGCTGCCAGTGGATAGACTATACCAGTGGAATTGAATCACTGATTGCATGTCAAGCTTTCCCAAGCCTAAAAGAAGACTAGCATAACATAAACACTCGACTAAATCATCAATTTATATGTAGCCCGTAATTTGCACTCTCAACCCTGGAATAAAATGTTCAATAGGAAAGCCAATATCCAGTGGCATCCTCCATCCCTTTCAAGTGATCCTTAACCTTTTTACCAAACACTACATATTTAAGGATTGTTTTCCTCAAGGGTTGAACTGCAGGGTGGCTTGCATTTTGTGCCAGCACAGTGACTGCACATAGAGTTCAGTCCTCTCTTACCATGCTTTGTAGATCACTAAGGTGCACAATAATGAGCCCTACATAAAGAAATCCCAAATAGCATTACTGCACACTTGTAGGCTGTAAAGCTAGTGTCCTATCTGGTCCCAGAAATGCTCGAATGCTGTTAGATCTGGTTGCAATCTGATGGAGACATTCCTGGGACACCCTTGCTGCCTGTGGATTCCCACTGAAAAATGTCAGTTGGAAGCCCTGTCATGAGATGCTAGACATCGCTGACGATGATAATGTTCCAGTCCATAGCATTTCAGCTTTCTCGTTCATGACATGACATGAATGCAGCAATCCAACGTTTCTATTTGGGTGCATTTTTGTTTGTCAAGGAGTGTATAACCTATGCAGTCCATAATTTATTGCTAGTTATAAAAATAAATTGAAACCAGCCCATCACTGATGATCAAATCAGATAGGCCTGTCTGAACATAACCTAAGCTTTTATTCTATAACTCACCCTACAACTATGAAATTCACTTTCTCCTCTTTAAAAAATGTGCTAATTCATGACAGTTTCCGAAGGCAAACTCGGATTAATCCCCCTTGGATTGATCTTAGATTAAGGCTCTGCCATCTTGGAGCTGCATATGTTGTCCAGACACAAAGAACAGGAATGCAGGAGAAGAAAGTAAAAATAAATTTAGAAAAAATTCCTTCTACTGTGGTCAAATGTTTGTTCCACACAGATTTAGACTTCTAGAAATCGGGGATAATGATAGACTCATAAATTCAGAAGTTAAGTTTGCTATTGTGGATAGACTATGATAGCAATACAGAGATGGAAACTGGTCCTTCTTTCTATGTGACTTTCACAATGAACAATTGTGAATTGCATTTTATGCCATTTTGTGTGTTTCGGAATTTGGTTCTTTATGATACATACAAGTGAATTTCCCCCAACATTTCACCTCAAAGACACGTACAATCTATCCAAGTCCAATTTTGTTCCCTACAAAACCAAGGCCATTTCCCAGGGCTTTTTACGTCCTATATAACTTTTGACCATTCAAAAAAGCTTGTCGCATCTAAAGAAAAGTCTGGGAAGTGTTAGCCTTGCAATTAAACACCAATACAGAATGTTCCGAGCTATAATTAAATGAAACCCATGTAATTGTAGAGCAAGTTGTTAGGGAAACAGGGATAAATTTGGACTCAACAAATCATGGTTTTAAAATGAACCCTAGTTAATGACCTGCTTCAGCCTCTGCAGCAAATTATAAGCTTTAGTGAGAGTGATGGGTGTGAACTTCGCCCTGTATAATCAAAGACATGGGAACAAGAAAATCATGACACAGCATTTACAGGCCTAATGCTGCTATTTGTCTACTGTTATGTCTCTCTGCTGCACTAATAAGCTCTGTCCTATATTCAGAAAAATCATTACAACAAAACAGCACTTTCACAAGTCGCTGCAAACTACTACTCACAAATGAAGAAAGTAATACAAATACCAGCAATCTTAGGGCTGCAAAAACGGGA
This sequence comes from Parotocinclus haroldoi, assembly GCA_034779995.1. NCBI lineage: Eukaryota > Metazoa > Chordata > Actinopteri > Siluriformes > Loricariidae > Parotocinclus > Parotocinclus haroldoi. Next base: position 7,341 of record JAUZST010009264.1, read on the forward strand.
CTGAGCATTAGCTGAATGTTACTTCTTTATTCTTTGGTAACCACTTTATCCTGGTTGTGGTGAATCCGGAGCCAGCCCCAGAAACTCATTAACTGTGTACTCATTCACACTTAGAGAATAGTTTGGAGTAACCAGTCCATCTCATGAAATGGTTCTTGGAAGTGAATGTAAACATCGTCCCGACAGAGAAACAATGAGAACATACCAAACTGCGCACAAAGAGAAACCAGAAGCTAAGATTGAACCCAGGTCTGCGGTGCTATGTGGCAACATCCGAATATCTAGACAGCAGTGTATTAACCTTGTGTTACAGTTTTCACATCTTTCATATTATCATCATTGCTTTTATATCCTTACTGATGGCATTTTCAAATCATTTTATCTTTCGCTTTTGTGCAGAATGTTTAATAATGCATGAATTAAAATTTACCTAAATGTAAGTCCATCTGATCATCAACATCTGTTTGCTTTAACACCTTTAGGTCTATAGAATGATAGTAGGAAATATAAATCTGTATTATAAGCATCTAATTCACATCTCGATGACAGAAAACCAGTATGATCGAACCTTTACAAGACCTAACAGATAAAGGTGTTTAAAAAAAAACAGCCGTCATTCTGCTTTCTTTTTTTGTTGCCATGAGTGCTTCAGGTTTTATAAAAATATAAACAAATACAAAGATAAAAATACCACAGTACAGTACTGGACTAAATGTTTATAGGTTGCGTTTTAATTTAAATTGTTCCAAATAAGATACTAGTCTCTTAACCTTATGTGACTTTATGTGCTTTTGTCCATTTGGACAGCATCCTGTTTCATAGAATGAAAAACAGATATTAAACGGCCCACGCATGAATTTAAATACATTTTTATTTATATATGAGAGTGAATACTGTCCTAAACATCTGAAACAGTAATGTTGTTTACAGTTTTTAAACACCAATGAGCTGCGCTTAAGACATGCGTCCAATCTCTGGATGGAAATTTTTGGATATTCACAGAAATGCCAGGACTGATGACACTGAGCTAGTTACAAACTTCAGCACACGAAGCTGCTACATAGAGTCAGCAAGGTGAATGACTTAGCATCTTGGAGAGGGGGGGGGAGGGAGAGAGAGATGGAGAGAAAGAGAGAGATAGAGAGTGGAAGAGAGAGAGAGAGAGAGAGAGAGAGAGAGAGCGAGGAGGGGGGGGAGTGTATAATACTCAGCACAAAGTACAGAAATAGCAGAGTGCCCCATTGTATGCTTAGTCATGCCTCTTTATACAACAGTAAGTTATTATCCCTAACATTGGTGGTGGGGCTGTTTTTTCTTCCTGCTGGACAGTGGCTCTTATAAATGTAATGAAATCATAACATCGGCCATTCATTCATATTCACCGTATCCATGATCTTATATGGTAGATCGAGAGATTAATCCAGAACAGTGGGTACAAATTGGGATTAATGGGACATGGGTAAACTCAGACAGTAAGCAAACAAGGGAAATACCCTTCGCTTGAATCTGTGAATCTAAAGGTACATGGAGTTTAAAAAATCCTTTTTGTAACACCTTGATGACAGCTGAAAATTCTGACATAGCTGCTAGACCCTGAGATCAGAAAAACGAAGAGTAAAAAACAATAGGCATATAGCATGTAATAATGTTATAAATGATAATGACGCACTGGTGATTCGTTTTTCAGTTCTGCTTGGTAAAGTTGATCACACATCTGCAGTTAATGTTTTAGGTCTTTCATGCTGATCTATTAAATCAGTGTTACTGCATGATACTAAACTGGTATGACTGCACAAAAGGTTTAGTACAGTGCTTGTCTTGTCCTGTCTCCTGTAACCCCATCTAACCTCCTAACTCAATTAGTGTATAATGCAGGAAGTGCCTGCTCCATGCCTCATTATAGTCACACACAGGGCACTGTATTAGCGATCAATCTCTGTGCTTTATACAAAAATACTCTGTCTAACTTTATTCATAAGTATCAATTTGAGATTTCGATTAGGATTTTATAAATATATATATATATACTTACAAAGTCGATCATTTTAAGAGTGAGACAGTGAGATTTAACAGTGAGAGATAGAATATCTAAAAGAAAATCCAGAAAATGTCATTGTATAAAATATATACATTTATTTGCATTTTGCAGAGAGAAAATAAGTATTTGATCCCTTACCAAACATTAAGTGTTCTGGATCCTACAGACCAGTTAGACGCGCCTAATCAACTCAGTACCTGCATTAAAGTCAGCTGTCTGAAGTTTGCCAATGAACACCTGGATGATTCTGAGAGTGTTTGAGAGAAGGTGCTGTGGCCAGATGAGACAAAAATGGAGCCCCTTGGCATAAACTCAGCTTGCCGGGTTAGGAGGAAGAGAAATACTGACTATGACCCAAAGAATCCTGAGTGACAACCTCCCTCCCTCTGCCAGGACATTAAAATGGGTCGTGGCTGAATGTTCCAGCACAACAATGACCCAAAACATACAGCCAAGGCAACAAAGGAGTGGCTTAAAAAGAAGCATATTAAGGCCATGGAGTGGCCTAGCCAGTGTCCAGACCGTAATCCCGTAGAAAACTTATGGAGGGAGCTGAAGGTCCGAGTTGCCTCAACAACCTCAAAATTGTAATAATTTACAGATGATCTGCAAAGAGGAGTGGACCAAAATTCCTCCTACAAAAAATGTCTGACTGCTGTGCTTGCCAACAAGGGTTTTGCCACCAAAAAGTCTTGTTTGCTAAATTGATCAAATACGTATTTCTCTCTGCAAAATGCAAAAAAAATGTATATATTTTATACAATGTAATTTTCTGGATTTTCCCACTATTAAAATAAACCTACCCTTAAAATTATAGACTAATAAGTGGACAAACTTACAAAATCAGCAAAAGATCAAATCATTATTTGCTTCACTATATATAACCGTAAGCCTAACCCTGCTGTATACACTATGTAGTATTGTTTTACATGCTAATGGCCAAGGCGACCTGCTGAAGAACCGAAAATCAAACCGAGCAACAGAAATAGAGAACAAAAGTGAATGACTTTGAGCATATGATGGTTGTTGGTGCTGCACAGTATGTTTTTTGTTTTTCCGAAACTGCTGATCTTCTTGGATATTCACATGATGAATCTGATTATTCTCGTTGCTACATTTGGATGGTAGAATTTGACATTAAAAACATCAAAGCACGGATCTATCCTGCCTTTGTACCAACTGCTGCTGATGGAGATGTGATATTGTGGGGGATATTTTCTTGGCATATTCTGGGCCTCTTGTTTGAATGCCACACCCTACATGAATATTGTTGCTCCTCTTTATTCCCAAATGGCCTACAGAGTCAGCAGATCTCAACCCAACAGAACGTTTTTGGGATGTGGTTGAAAGAGTGATTTGCATCATGGATGTGCAGCCAACAAATCTGCAGTAACGGAGTGATGTTGTCAAGTCGGTCCAGTATCTTAAAAATCGCTTAAGCAGCTTTAGACAAAAGGGGGTCCAGACCTGATACTATCAAGGTGTACCAAATAAACTGACCAGTGAGTGTATATACAAAGCCAATAAGTAGTATTAACATGTAAATAATAGAACTGATCAAAATAAATAACCAAATGTGATAAAACAGTTTTTGTTCTTCATGTTTTCTTATTAACAAATAAAAATGTCTGCTTCACCCACAATGGCTTAAAGCAGTTTTCATTATTACACCTATTATTATAGATTCTTAATCTATTAGCATAATGTGATCCCTGGTCAGCATCAATTGATACTCAGCAGCAGCCCCCACCCCCAAGAGGAGCACTGGAACTAAGGAACCTCTGGCACAGTTGAAACACATCCAGGCACCCATCTCACACTCATAGACGCACACACACGTATTCATCTAGCAACTTTATGGATCATGAACCCTGGTGCCAGAAATCATCTGTAATGTTTTCCGATGTTGAACCACGCTGGTTTGTATCCTCCCATTGGTGAGGTGAGGTCTGTTGGCGTTGGAGTTGGGTTATGATTTGCTGAAACCATTCAATTCGGCCTCTAAAGCCCCCCCAAAAAAGTACAGAAGATTGGTTACTGGCACCTGAGGTCCTGCTGTGGGTTTCCTGTAACCATAAATTTGTGCCTCATCAGGCTCCTCAGCCACAGTGCTAAATATTCAAAATATCAATATACCAAAAAAAAGAAACTTTCCCAGCTTTATATTTATTGATTTAATTCCCCTGGAACTTGTTTCATAATGTCAAGTTACTGTAGGTAAAGTATTTGTTTAAAACCCCTTTTTTTTGTCTGATAACATATGTTCTAACTTCAAGGTCTCAAAATATTTTATAAGTTATTATAAGTAGTTTAAAATTCTTGTTTGTGGGAGTGCTGCTTATATTCTGGTCACAGCTCTGTTCTTTGAGGAACTATGGCATTATGAAATCAAGTCCAAGCCCAAGGCCACTGAGAGTTCACCATTAGAAAAATAATTCTTTTTATGCTTTAATAATTTCATGACAGTAAAATCCCCTGATCTGGGGCACTGTACAGCTTGGCACTTGCATACATGGTCAGCTTAAGGTTGGTTCCTCTACATACATACATACTGTGGTTCTGCTTATAAAGTGATAGAATATTGACTATTTTATCCCACAAAAGCCTGTTTGAACGTTTGATTATAATATTGAAATTATGACTATGATGTAAACGACTGAAGAAACTTACAAACTACAAGCTTTGTCTTAATACAGAACGATTTAAATGTTTCATCACCAGATAAAAAGCTTATCTGGAGAAAATATTAATTGAAAGATACTGTTATACTGAAAAGGCTCACATCAAGGCCAACCAAACAGACAGGGCAGCAAAGTGATGACAGATGAAAGTCTGTGTTTCCTGAAGGCAAATTCTGCTTACATAATGAGACATGTTTTCTCTATAGCCCCTAATGGCTGTTGTTCATCTTACCTACCCATCTGCGCTTTGTGAACATGTCCAGTAGCAAAAACAATTGGCTGTTTTATCCACTGCCCTGAGGCTATCCTGAAAAATCGGCTGGGTTCAGAAAGGAGAAAAAGTCTGCTGACAATGAGTCACGTAAGGAGGAGTGTGAGAGTGAAGAGTCCAGTGACCTGTCTTAACACCAAACAGAGATAACGAAAAGAGAGCTGTTTTTCTTTCTTTCACAGCATTTAGTTCAGTAAAAAATATGTCTGTTTGTCTTGATTTAAACGATACTTGAGTGTCGATTGGACACTTTATTAAGTACACTTTGCTAGTACTGGGCTGGAGCCTGGGTTGCCTTCAGAACAGCCTTACTTATTCATGGTAAAGATTTAACAATAAACCATGCCATAAACATTTCTCAGAGATTTCCGGAATTGTCACATCCATGGTGCGAATCCTCTGTAACACCACATCCCAGTGGATTGGCTAAGGGGCCCAGAACCAAAGGTCACAGCAAAGATTCAATAGTCTTCTATTGTCCAATTTTCCAGAGTGTGTACAAAGTTTAGTCTCAGTTGCCGGTTCTTAGCTGATAGGAGTGGCATCCTGTATGGTTTTCTTTTGCTGTAGCTCATCTTTTTGATGAAAAGTTCATGTTGTTCATCAGAGAAACTCTTCTGCATGCCCCGGTTGTAACAAATGGTTGTAACGTGATTGGATGAGTAGATATTTGCATTACAGCGCAGTTAGGCAGGTGTACGTGATAAAGTGGTTGATAAGTGTATATATTTATGAAAATACAGGCAGTCCTCGGTTTATGGTGGGGATACCAAGGAGTTTAATAAATATAGCATAGCGTACTTTTAACAGATGTAAAGCACTTACATTAATTACAGTTAGGCAAAATGTTCAGAACTCTTGCATGCAATTTCACAGAACATATCAGTAACACATACTTAAAAAACGTGCTAGATTTAAACATGCTAGTTTGTTGTCGTTCTCTAATTATCATTTCATGATAATTTCATTGCATGTCACTGTTTCAGTTGAACAATTACAGTTTTAACTACAGAGTTTTTACACTCCAAAAAGTAGCCTCTATATTTACATTTGTCTTTTAGCAGATGCTCTTATTCAGGGCAGCTTATAACTTATATCTTATAAGGTACAATCCAAACAATTGTTGGTCAAGGCCTTGCTCAAGGGCCCGACGGTGGCAGCTTAACAGTGCTGGGGCCACAGTCTAACAGTACCTCACCTGTGTCACCACATTCACATTCATTCATAAACAAGTGTGACTTTATATAAACTAGGAAAATCCTGGAGTTATCCTGGCACAATGAACAAAAGGCATTGGATTTATTGTGGCTGTATAAGAGGATTTCTTCCAAAATAAGCAAACCTTCTCTTAGTCTGTCTCAGTCTATAATTCTGTCAGTATTGGATGTGGTTTGTGTACCATGTTTAAAAAATAATTTGACCGCTCTTACTCCAAACAGAAACATTTTAACTAAACTGCCCCAATCCCAGTTTGCCCCACTTGAGGATGAGTGCTTGAAAAAGTCCCATGTGGGCCTCTCAACTGTGGAAATACTCAGAAATGCCCAGAACACTAACGCTCACAAATCCTTGCAATAATGATTTGTGTAAGAAGGAACGCTTAGCTTCAGGGTTGCGTGACAAAAGAAGCTTGATCGCTAGCGAAACCAGTCCACAAAACAACCAAGTTACAACTTGAAAACCTTTCTCTCTTAAACATGAGATACAGTATTTGAAGCAAAAGTTATGAAATGTAATACATCAACCCTTACCTTTACTACACAAAGCAGCTCAAAAACGTTTTTTTCAAACAGTTGGTCTGTAGTGGTCTCTATAAAGCGGTCTGTAGAGTATCTATAAAAATAATTTGTTTATCTTAAGTGACCACTTTATTCTTGGCAAGGGTCATTGTGGGTTCAAAGCTCGTTCCAAAAACATTGGGTTTAAGGCAGAAACAGCCTGGTCTGTGCATCAAAACACTGCAGCAACTACATTTCTGAACGCACAACACATTGAACCTTGAAGCAGATGGGTGACTGCAGCAAAATTTGTATCATTTGTACAAAATTGGACAATAGAACATTGGAGAAATGTTGCCTGGTCTGTTGAGTCTTGATTGCTAGTGCAACATTCGGATGGGGTCAGAATTTGGAGTGAACAAGAAGAAAGCCTTGTATCAACGGATCATGCTACTGTTGGTGTAATGGTGTTGGGAAATCTTTCTTAGCACACTGACTGTAATCATGTATTATCTTCTATGAGCATGTCACAAATTCTCTGAGGACACCATGGCCAGATGAAGTGAATTATTTTACATTGCAGCAGCATGAACATTCCCTAGCACTACCGTGTTTGTTCAGACCTGCTCCAGACATTGCATCACAGTGTCTGATCCAGTCTCTGCTGTTTATGTATTGATTTCTGTACTGCACAATGTGGTGGTGACATTCATTTCTACGGAAGTTCGAAATAATCAGAGATAATGAAGGTAACGTTGGCAGACAGCTTGTGTACGTGTTCATACAAGTATGCAAGTTGTTTACAAGTATATAATCAGCCTGGATTTACCGAATGCACACAGCTAAGGCTAGTGTAAAAGCAAATACAACATCAGAATAAGCCTCCGGCCAGATTAAGGCTAGATTATTTGTTTGAACGTCAAGTCAAGCGTATTTATACCATGATCTTCATAAAACAACACTTTCAAAGCAGTTTTACAACTCTATGGGCCCACAGCTTCAACTGAGCAAGCCAGTGGACAGTGGAAAGAAAAAAACTCCCTTTCTGACAAATGTGATGATGAAGAAAGGGACCAAAAGGGACCCAGTCTGGATTCTTTATGTAAGAAATAATCTAATCCCATGGCTCTCAGTCTTGGGTTCATCCTTCCTTCAGCAGCATGCTAACATCACTAGGGGTGCGTGAGGCTTTGTCTGCTCTCAGGTGCTCTGAGTTTGTCAAAATACAATTTGCACATGTAAAAAAAATATATATATATTATATATATATATATATATATATATAAAACTCACTGTCAAACATAAAACATATATAAAATGAATTGAAAACATATGTAATAATAATATTTAACAAAATGATTAGCTGTCAAAAAAAACTCAATAAACAGCTATAAACTATGCTCAAGAGAAAAGGGGGGGAAACTGTAACTTATTTTAATTATTTAAATAAAGATTTTCAATGAATCACTTAATTCGTTTGGTGTGTGTGTGCGGGCTGGGCTAACGCAGCATTTTTAGTTACTCATACTAACTTATAATAATAAATGAAATATGCAAGAGTTCAAAATCTTTATTACCCTTGCAATGAAACACCAAATATGTGACGTTATTTTAAAAAAATGACTAAAAGATGTAAAGTACAGCTCTGTCATTGCACTGAGTACTAATCATTTCTGTGACACTAGCCATAAAGTGCTACATAACACAAACACTCAAACAGGCTTTTATAGTATGTAATTTAAGCCCTTGTCTTATTGTAATATCATGTTCGATCATACAAAGAAAATCACTTCCAGCTCTTATATTTCATTCTGGCTTTCTAATGGGCAGTATAACCCTTCCCCCATATGCAATTAAGGCCCTGTCTCTGTATACAGATAATATGAATGGGCTTGTGCTATTGTGACAGCGTTAATAACAAGCCATCATGACCTGGAAAAGTCTACTGTCATCACGTATGAAACCTGACCTCTGTTCAAAGAGACCTGCAAGAGAGGCTGCTCATAGGCTGACTGTAAAGATGGTGGAAAAATTACAGCCTCCTTGCATGTTTTATGTTGGACCGCAAAGACCCGGTTTTCCATAATGACAGTATGGTGCAAAAGTCCATGGGTTACATGGATTGCCGTTGTTACCGTTACCGTTGTTTTTGCAATGGTATAATGGCCACATGTAAATTATCTGTCTCTAAAAAATGCAGACAGAAACATACAGGCAATTTGTATGCAGTAATCAGAAATTAGAACAATCAGAAAAGAAACAGCTTTAATAACTACAAAGCTACAGTTTTTACAGTTTACACTATTTATTGTGACCTTCTGTTACACTTGATCAATAGCAGCATCTAGCTTTAGCAGGATGCCAAGTGGACCATTCGATAGTCTAAAGAAACTTGATCAGGAATCGTCTTTTTGGAAGGGTAGCAGCCAAGAAACTACTTTTAAGGAAGGAGCACAGGGTGAAAAGATATGCTACAGCTTACAAAGATTGGAATGAAGATCAGTAGAAAAGAGGGTTATGGAGTGGCAAATTCAAGTTGGAAAACGATGTGTCCAGTCCTTTAATTTATGTGGTCGTTATCCCAGAAAAAGATGGCATTCGCAATACAAAGAGAGAGCTAAACCATAGAGTGAAGCTCTCATTTTACCAGTCGATCTATGTCCCCTCTCTCAACTATGTCCATGAGCTTTGGGTAATCACTGAAAGAGCGAGATTGCGGATACAAGTGTTCGAAATGAGCTTCCTCTGGCAGGTGTTTGGGCATACCAATGCTGAAATAACACATCTAAAAGTGGCCAAAGACTTTTGCACAGTACTGTACGTCATTGTCACATATGGTGTTTGTGTGGTGCATAGACATTTTTGGAACTGCCATGCTGGCTTTTCTAAATTGCTCTTTGCAGTAGTGCTCTGAGAACAATTCCAAACAACATGTAGATCTATACATCCAGCACACATCAGTGGTGTGAAGAGCACAGTGGAAAGGTGAGGCCTTTCCCTTAGATCAGTCATTTTGGTGGAAAAAGAGTGGTTCAAAAACAGGAAATACCCCCAAGCGTTTCCACACATTGCTCACAGATACCTTCTGTCAGTCCTAATGGTGTTTATCTCTGGGTACCAATGCCACAAACATGGTCTATCGATCGTTCAATTTCTTTTAAACATATAGTCAAGAAGTTCACAAGCCATTTTGTACCTTCCAGGGCATTGCACACATAAAGTACAAGTCAAAGGCTTGGACACGCCGTCTGAAAATAATATATTTACCTTTTCACTTGAAGGACAATGTTAGAAATGTAAAAAAAAAAAATGAAATTTACAGTATTGTGCAAAAGTCCTAGTCCACCATTAGATTTGTTTTTGACAATTAGACATTTTCAGACTCTTCACTCCATAATACTATTTTCCACTGATCTACATTGTAATCTTGGTGAGCTTTACAATATCTTAGCCTCTTCACCTTGATACTCTTATAAAAAAGTGGTTTCTTTACCACAAGTTTTAGGCCACCAGTAAATTAGATTTACCATTGCTTTAGCAATGGAATTGTAGTCATATGTAATTTGTCTGTCTCTTTTCTAAAGTACAACAAGAAAATACAGAAAATGTTTATGCAGTGTTTAAAATAAAGATCAAAATTTCAGAAAACCAGTTTCAATAGGCTAGTGGCAAGTACTTAGTGTGATCTCTAACATCTGGCAGCTTCATAAAGCATGACAAATTGACCCTTCTGCAGTCCAAAGAAGCTTGAACAAATCTCATGTATTTTCTGGTATAGACTGACTGTGCATTGTAAAGAAGAAATAATTAGATACAGTCATTATACCATTGCTAAAATAATTGTTTATCTAATGAAATTGTAGCCTAAGACTTTGGCACAGTACTTTATTTACTCTAAGGTACTTTGCTATCGTGTTCTCGGTTAATGAGACATTTAGTTGGGAGTAGATGACAAAAATGAGACGGGACGGATGTAGTATGCGACATCAATTCAGTTAAGCGTGGAACGTGATTTGCCATTTCCTTTTTTGCTGGAGGAGTCTCTTGACTCCCTGGTGCTCAACCCGCAAGCTCATTTAAAACAGTTAATCCACTGTCCATTAAGATGCAGTAGCATTTTATACAGCTCTTCTTTTGTTAAATGTGTTCATTTTATAAACAGTGTATTAGATCAAAGCGTCCAACATAATAATGCCACAAAATGAGTAAAAAAGAAACTAGGAAGTCAATAGTGTGTCGAGTGGCCAAGTGATGGACACAGAACTGGTTTGCAGCAACTAGTCCATTTCCCAGACACACCCAAAGACATCCTAAGGCCACGAAAACCACACGTAATAGTACAGATAGAAATTATGCACTTGCACCACTAATTATGTTGACTCATAGAGGAATGGTAACACATACACACTAGTCTACAATCAATCAGTTCAATCAGAGTTGCAAAATGCTGCGTGGTGGATTACATTTGAGCGAACGAAAATATGTGATGGCAAAACCTGAAACAATACAACAATATCTAAAATAAATTCATTCAAATAAATAGAAGTAAATCTGCTTGTAAAGCAAGTACAATCGCAGGTCAGGGGGAAATGATGCATCTTAAGGCAAGGTTTTCAACCCGCAATAACAGAAAAAAACATTCAGTGGTTAAATTATCTAAAGCACGCATAATCGCCCTTGTTTTTCACTGTGCAACAGTAAGCAGGTGGATTTTAAGGATCTGCCTGAGGAGTAAGGACAGATGTAGTATAAGATCATACCATGTAGACCCTTAAAACAAGCAACAAAATCTTAATACTTTCAATTAAACGATTTCCTCTGTTTAATAAGGACAAAGTATCTGTGCAAAACTGAAGACGCTGCCCTTCTGCAGGAGATGTTTCAACTTCTAAGAACGCAAATGTTTAAAGAGCACATGTTGCCGTTGTTTCTGATGGTTCAGAAATGTCTAGAAACCATTCTGTTTAGCATTGTCTGATCTTAATGACCCCTGGCTCGGGCATGGGAATCGAGAGATGTTGTAACATTCAACACACAATGAAATCCAGATGTGTTATTATGTTAAATTAAGTTGCAGAATATATTTCAGTAACCTGGGATTTTAGTAAAAACAAACCTAAGTGAAAGTGAGAATGAAAACTGACAAAAGTTCGGGCCTTTACATTGAAAAACAAATATGTGGTATTTTGTATCAAAACAAAGTGGAGTATAAAATTATTAGATGTCCTCTGTTTAAAATCAAGCAGTCACAGTGATGGTTCTAGTGTAGCTTTAATGACTGCTTTATTTTAAATAGAAAACATTGAACAAAGTTATTTTATACAAATGTCAAATATACGTTCTTTCATTCCAATGGTCATTTATGATCTGTTCCAGTGCTGCACAATCGATGTATTTCATTTGAAATATACAGAAATATTACATATAAAATAGCTGTACATCTTGAACTACTAAAATCACACAAAACTGTACTAAAATCAATTTTAAATGGAGTGAAACTAAAAATAAAAGTGTCTTTTAGGCCATGTTTTAGGCCATTACTTGTGTAAGACATTAGCAATTGTAAAGTGACCTTGAGCTTGGAAATAAATAAAAATCAGTTGTTAGTACTGTCGTACAAGTACTGTAGTAGTAAAAGGATAACGATGAGGAGGAGGGGGGAGGGGGTATTACCTAATGGCCTATTGGGTTGCTTTGTAAGTTGTACTTAAATGCCAACATATTCACTGCAGCCGATGAAAGATCTTATTAAAACGCTATATTAAAAATGATATTAATTTAATGATAAAACAGTCATTTCCTTTGTCTTTACTTTTCCTACCTTTGAACTTGTCCATATGTCCAATATTCCAGAAAGCCTTCACTTTACGTGGGTGGTGGTTGGTGCTAAGATTGGTCTTTGCCTTCTTCTTGCTGATGGGGTTCCCCATGGCATTACCTCCCACTGACTGTAGATTCCCAAAGTGCATAAACCATCTGCCTGCTGCATCTGGACCCCGTCCCGCTCTTACTGCTCTAACTCCCTGTTCCTCCCGGATTTCTACTCCAGCTGTCAGCGCAGGACAGAGCAGCGCTGCACACAGTGCCTGTAATCCAGTCTCTGTGTGTGTGCATAGTGTGTATGAACACCACCCTCTTTCCCTTGTTTAGTAGACCTGCTTTCACAGATGATCAGTTATAGCTCACTCTAGTGAGCATGGAGGGATTGCAGCTAGCTCTTACTGGCCCTGCCCACTAATACACACTCAGACATACATACATACTCACACAAGCTTCCTCCAGTCCAGCTATAATCAGCATTATGTGAGAGATCAGAGGGATCTATGTCCTACAATACTTTCTGTGATTTTCAGTACTCCACGCTTTGAATCTCAAGTACTTGAATCTATTTTTACTGCATTCCAGTAGCTCGATCGTAACAAAGTAGAAACAATATACTATAATAACAGCCCAGTACTGCTCCCTGCTAAGATAAATGCAGGCTTCACAATCAAACGTTTTTACTTGTGTTGTCAATGTTGCCTCCTAACCCCGCCCAGGCTTGTTTACATCTCCTTATTCACTGTTCACGCCAACACTACATCTGGATCTCTTTTCCTCACATTGCTATTCTTAACTGTAAGCATGATCTATCTTTCAAACATCCATATTTATAACCCTCTTTCCTTCATTTTCACTCTCCTTTCTTCTCAATCTCAATATCCGTTCCTGTGGTAAGGTAATCCAATACTTAGCTTTCAAAGTACTTGCTATACCCAGCACTTACACAGAGAGCTGTTTCACAGAACGTTTCAGATACCCTAGTCACTGAGGCCATGTTGTGGATCATCTGTATGCTTTCGCAATGAGAAAACAACACAAGGACCTATTATGCAGGCATAACATTTACATGCAGCTGGATACAAACATCCCAGACATCATACAGTACTTCTGCTGACCGCTTAAGCGTGACCAATCATTTAAATAAAATGGTGTTGTAAGATGAATTAAATGATGTAGGAATGATAGATAGATAGATAGATAGATAGATAGATATTTATAAAATACATAGTATGATGGATGGATGGATGGATGGATGGATGGATGGATGGATGGAAGGAAGGGAGGAAGGAAGGATTGGAAGGAAGGAAGGAAGGAAGGAAGGAAGGAAGGAAGGAAGCAGGTGTTGTGAATTCAGAGAGGCTCTTCTGTGTACCTCGGTTGTAATGACCATTTATTTGAGTTACAGTTTATTTTTAATCAGCTCCAACCAGTCTGGCTATTCTCCTCTGAACTCTGGCAGTAACAAGGCATTTTTGCCAATCCCCTCGATTGGTTTTTCTCTTTTTTGGACCAATTTTTCTAAACCAGACTAGCCCGTCTAACACTAACAACCATGACACGTCACTTAAGTCATTTAAATCACCTTTCTTCCCCAAAATGATGCTCTGTTTGAACTTTAGTCTCGACATACCTACCATAAATTATTACTATTACTAATTTGCTGCTCACAACCAGCAGACTGAGGGACAGTTCTGTTTATCAGGCAGTCAGGTTGCTGAACTCTCTCCCTGCTCTGCCCCACTTCTACCTCTTACCCCCGTAATGCACAAACTCTGGACCACACATCACGCAAACCCTGGATCACACATCCACATGACGCACAACTCAATACTGGACTCAGGACGGATCATCACTCTACAAGTCCATGTTCTCATTCAATTTGCACTACTTCTATATTTTGCACTGCATATGTCATTTTAATCTCAATTTTTTTTATCTTAATTTTCTTATTTATTTTTATTTTTGATCAATATCAGGGATTACACTGCATATGCCACTTTACTTCTGATGTCAATATCAGTAAATATACATGCACAGACTTTGTACTTCATACAGTAATATTTCACTGCTACCATAATAACGTTTTATACTTATTGTTTATTTACGTTTACATCATGTTTAATGTTGCACCATGGGTCTGAGAGTAACGTAATTTCAAGCCTGTTTATGTCCTAAACATATTGCAGATTTGACAATAAAGTTGACTTTGACAAAAATGGTATACATAATTGTATACATAAATATATTATAGACTTCTATATAATGTGCATATTGTACAAGATAATGTGTGTGTGTGTGTTCAGTTGTTTTCATCAGCAGTTAGACATAAGAATCAAGGTATTGGCAGATCTGAGCAGTCTTTACTGAGATTTGTGAGTTTGCTAAAGTCTATGTCTTCAGCGGACAAACATGAGAAATCAGAGACCTTCTTACAAGTCTCATTTTCTTACTGTTTGATCCCACTTTGTCTAGGAGAAATTAGGGGGTTCTCCTTTGTGACTTTCCTAATCTATGTGAGGTTAGACCACTGCCGTAATCAAGTCTGGGAATGTCAAGAGCCTGGATAAGGAATCTGAATGTTTTCTGTGGTCTGAAGGATCTGAGACTCTGAGAGGTGTCTGTCGTACTTAATAGTGTTTGAAGCAAATGTGTGGGAAGACTGAGGGATGGATGTTGCAAAATGCTAAATAAGAACCCTACAGCCATCTTAACTACATTACACTCGTAGTACACTCAAGTGTACTGCTGTAGAAGCAAGATTCTGACACCAAACTTGTCCTGGTTTCTGTTTTAAGTGAGACTCTGGATACATTTGGAAGCTGGGGGAAGAGGTAATTTAGAGGTTCCAAGAAGACTGAGCAGGAAAAAAACGTGAAGCTGAAATGCAATAATGGTTGGCATAATGATTGAGAAGCTTGAGCTTGCTTCATACTGCCCTCTCTTGGTTAAGGTTAGTTCAGTGGTAGAGTCCCTGTGCCCTGATTTGGCTTTCAGGGAAAGAAAGAAATATATCCTAGAGCATTTAGGTAACCACAGCCACCGATGTGGGAAATGTGTTTCACCAAAGTGGTATGAAACACAGCTGGAATCAAAAAGAATTCCCTTCCAGCAGTGGCTGAGGCACACATGCACAGAGTGGGCTCACCTGGCGCCAGCATGTCAGCCTGCTCTCTTCGTTCCTTCTCTCAGATGCTCTGAGACGTTCATTTGTTTCTCCGTTTCTGTGCTGCTTGCACTGGTGTTCATGACCACTGACATTTTTGGGCTTATTAAGCAAATCAGGAACTGATAAGCAAGATTCCTTAGAGCAAGCTGGCATTGTTTTGGCTGGATGGTACTGGCCTGACTGTGGTTAAAAGAACCTCAGTGTTCATTGTTTCCTGTCTCCATTCCTGGCATGCCTGAGTCTGAGCTATGAGAAGTTCAAGGTTAGACATACGTTGAATCATGAACCATTTTTCTGGACAAGAAAGCATTGATTTTAGTATGTGGCCTGCCAGGTGCAGCAAAGATAAAAAAGGGAGTGAGAATGGTGAGGGGTTTTAGTGTGTCAGTACAATCAATATCATGTCAGACCACATTCTTAACTCACATTGTATTTGGGGTTAAATGAAAGCATGTAGGCAACAAAGGAATGACACAACAAGTTCATAAAAAAAGCTAAAAAGTTGATCAAATTCAGACTTATCTAAAAATAATGCTAGATTGCGTTGGAATGACGCCCTAGTATTCCTGTGGGGTAGAAAAATTGCATATTTTATACGCAGTGGTGTACCTTTTGTGAACCCAAAAGTAGTGTACAAAAGTCTAAGGCCACCATTAGTTTAAATAACAACAGATATGCAAAAGATGATGTTTTAGCAATGACCTAGATATAAATATCTAATCATATATATATATATATTGGTAAAACAACACTCTTTAGAATGAACTCAACCGTGGATGGGCAGAAAAAAAATCTGGAGTTGTTTTGCTTGAAACCCTTTAGTTGATTAGAAGTTACTCTGGGTTCCGTTTCTTATTACAATCTGTCTGTAGATAGATGGAGCCCCCACTCTTTCAGATGTTTTTGTAACTTTTCCTGCCTAATGAGCATCAAGGTAATCCCTTGCACAGGAGATGGGAAGAGAGGTAACACATTTTGTTGAATAAACAATGCTAGTACAATGCTGATATTCAAAATATCATAGTATATACTGGCCCTGTATATTTTTTATATAGTTACTAGAAACAGTGTGTGATATACAGTAGGATGGCATGTGCAAGAAATGGGATGACGCCCCATCATTGCGCAACACATAAATGCTTTTGTTGAAAGTGAGTAAGTAAGAGTAAATGAGACTTAACATTTAGTAAACTAAACTACTGTGTGAATAACAGTTACAGTAACGTATTGATATCGTAATATGAAATTCATGCACTCGAAGAAATACTCTGAAATAAGTTAAACACTAGTGAAAATACTGTTTTAGCTGTAAGAATCTGTACACATATATGCACACGTCTCGATCAGAACCTGATGACATAAGAGCTGGATGAGATCAGAGCCTGGTAAGATCAGAGTTGGCTGCAACTTAAGGTACTTCACATGATTTTTTGGACACCCAAAAAAACCCACCCAGTTTTCCCCAACTTTGCTGCTACGACAACCTTTTTTTCTAACAGGGCTTTCCACTAAATTTTAGCCCACGACTGTGAAGTCGCCTTCTGATGTTAAACAATAAGCCCTGGCTCACTTTTGCCATTCCAGTGCATTTACAAGGTGTCTGATGGAGTTGATTTTGCACACAGACTTATATATACATAACCCAATATCCCTAATAAAACTAACTACACTGCTAATGAAATTAGGGGAAAATTATTTCATTCAAAATGAATTATTCTTTGATATTTATGAGCAGTATTAATTCTATAGTTTAATTCTTAATGAATTTTATTTTTGGTTTATTTATCTTTGCTAATTTGCACTTTGTATTTCAAACCAACTGTTTTCTGTAATTTTATACAAACCATTTACCTTTTGGTGCAAACCGTATTAAGGCGGAGTAGGGAATCGTTACCGTTTCATAGCAACAACCTTTTGGTGGAAGAGCATATTCAGTATTAAATTCATTTTGTTTCTTTATTTTGTTTTAAAAAAAAATCTGGAATATCAAAGCAACAGAACAGGTTTTGTGTTATCATGCGTAGCAACACAGCTTTGATGATCTACGACCCTCGCCTTCGGCTCATGCCTGTGACACTATCATAGCTGTGATGTTATTTGCAAAAACTCACTCGCTTTCATGTTTTGCTGCTCAAATGGACACCACTGTCTATGGTAATGGCGTGTATATAGTTCTGGTCCTTTAGTTCTAACACCCGGATTGTGAAAGAGTTCACTAAACTTTAACAAGTTACCCATTTGGAGCCATACCCATTCCATTGACAGCTGTTGTGCTTCAGATGCCCACTGCAGGACTGTGGAAGAGCATTCCAGTAACTGGAAAAATTGATAATGCAGAGCGAGGTAGAGGGGTAACTGCTATGGCAACAGGAAGACAGTTTATTGTCTGTGGCAATGTGCTGTGTCTTTGTTACAGCTGGTCACAGGGGTCCAGTCTGGTAGCCTGTCTGGGGAATGGCCATGTGTGTTTATACTGGATGTGTATATGCCAGAAGGTATGGGTGTAACCAGCATGACCCAGTCTGAGGCCACATTGTTTGTGACCTTGACAGCTTGCTCTAATAGATGTTCCACATCAGTGAGATTATCCCCTGGAGTTCTGAACTCTATTTTAATCTTTTCGCACCGTTACCTCCTCTGTCATGTTGAACTAACATTACAGCTCACACTCACCCTACATCAAACACCAAAGCTGCCCTGGTCAGCATTTCGATGGCACAGTAATGCTACATAAAATCTAACCTCGAAAGGAATAACACCTCGCTTAAAGATATTCAAAAAGATGTTGCCCTTCAGTCACAAGACATTTCTAATAAAGAAAAGAGAAATATAAATAGAAAACAGACTTCTGAAACAAATCAGTGAGTCACATGAGATAGGAAAAGCAGTTCATATGTGGGTGACTGAGAAGACAGAGTGAGAAAGGACAAGAGGAGTAAAGAAGGGATGTGTCACCAGGTGTATTCATTACCCAGGGTTACATAACAATACCCACATACACTAAGACACATGAGATGGCCAGGTTGATTTGTACCTGCACTAGTGGCATGCAGTGTACCCCTTCTGCAACCCCCATCCACACCCCTCCCATGGCTCATGCTTGACTTTAAATTACTGTAAGACAACAAAAAAGCACAACATGTTTTTTCATAGTTTAACTAAGTACAAAATCTACAAGTACAATAGCAGAATCCAACGAAGCAGAATCACTCATTTCTTATTTATAGAGTTTGCCAGGGCAGCAAAAGCACTGAATAATCACCAGTTTGTTCATCTTATTTAAAGGCAAACTCTATCCTCTAATGCTTTGCCAAAAATGGTTCTATAACTTTAAAGGTAGACTTGGCTGACATTGCTGAATTGTTTCAAATTTCCTTGCAAGTCGAAGTTTGACATTATTGATTTGTGAATGAAAAATGTGTAGAACCTTCTTCAGTATGCTGAGAAAGGATAGACAGCTATGTCCATCACTAATACAAATACATAATTGCACTGGTCTACTTCACAAGTCATAATACCAGAGAAACAAAATACATTTTTTAAGACTTGAAAACTTGAAAATCTTCATACGCTGTACTGGAGGGAGGTCTATGGAGCCACGAAAGGTGAATAGGACTTTAACTCCAAGAAATTAAAGAAATATTTCTGTGTTAGTCAACCTAACCATTACAGCATCGGTAGCATATGTGTGGTTTCACAGATAACCACAGATAATCATTTCAATCCGAGAAAAGAATGGAAAAAAATTCTATTCACAAAAACCAAGTTGGTATGTTAGTCAAGAAACCTGTATGCAAAACATAGATAATAACATACAACGCTTGTATAATTCTATTCTTTTATCATATAAATGTTTTATATTTAACATATACATGTTTTATTATGTAAATGTTATATATATATATATATATATAAGTAACCACAATTATTTTTTGATCTTGTTTGAGTGGAAAAGGTTAAACTTTTCAAGCATAATGTTGTATTTCAATCTATAGATGCCCTTAAACTCCCTTACACTTCAATTATAAATAAGCGTTGAATAGTTTTTTTTTATTAAATTCTAAAAATTGAGACGAAATGGAAAATGCAAATAAAGCAGTGCATCATACATTATTATGACTGTTCTGTAATGACATGTATGAAGTCAAGATATTTCACATTCTGTATGTTTAAGGTAATTTCATTTGTTACTATACATCCATTCTTGAATTTCAGGCCAATGACAAAGGGGACCATGCAGACTGTTATCAGCAAAGGTCCAAAAGAAATGAATTGATAATAATGGTAAATTGTGCATAAATTACAGACTGGGTTCAGATTCACAAAAACCTTCTTTGAAAAAAATGAATGAATGAAAAAAGAAGAATTTTCTTACACGAAATTCTCAAATATTCCATAAAAAGATCTTATTATTTGCTTGCATTTTCCAGCTTACAATATACAGCATGAGACACATTTTGAATTTGTATTAACCGTTATATCTGTTATTTAGTTTAATCCAGTCAGGGACAGGAAAATGTAGGGAAAATGTCAAACCAAGACAAAAACATGAAAAACAGGTGATGGTGGAACAAATACTCTAAAGGGAAAATTTCGATGATTACCTGTTCAACTCTTACAGCCTAAAAAGGTGTGAGGCAATCATAAGGTTAAGAAAACATTTAAGAACATAATGTTTTCAAGAATACAAATTGTTCTTTGAATTGTTCTAAATAAGAGTTAATAAAAAGAAGACAATCCTTAAGATGTTATTTGGGGGGGGAAACTTTTTCCTAACCTTTTCTCTTAAGAATGAACTTAGGAAAAAACACATTTAAGAACATATTTTTTCTTAGGACACTTCTGTGAATCTGGGCCTTGGTGCCCTAATTCTTGACACAAAAAAACTTTTAACACTAATTCTAATTTCCACAGCACTTTGTAACCATCAACAACACAGTGTGTTC
Source organism: Parotocinclus haroldoi (assembly GCA_034779995.1). NCBI lineage: Eukaryota > Metazoa > Chordata > Actinopteri > Siluriformes > Loricariidae > Parotocinclus > Parotocinclus haroldoi. Next base: position 27,984 of record JAUZST010009264.1, read on the forward strand.
TTTTTGTAAAGATAACTGCCTCTGATATTCTGTAAACATTTTAAAAGTGCAAATGGCCTTGACTATTTAAGAACGCTCTTCATCTCCATGTTTGATTCTGTAAAAAGTAAGTACACCCCTCACATTTTGTAACTATTTTATTATATCTTTTCCTGGGACAACACTGAAGATATGATACTTTGATATCTTGTATAGCAGTCAGGCTCCAGCTTGTATAACAGTGTATATTTGCTGTGGCCTCAAAAATAAGTAAACACACAGCTATACGTATACAGAGACTGGGCTATGGACCAGAAGGTCCAGGGTTCAAATCCCACCTCTGCCGCACTTGGGTCCCTGAGCAAGGCCCTTAGGTGCTTGGATTGTAAGACGGAATTAATTGTAAGTTGCTCTGGATAAGGGCTTCTGCTAAATGACATAAATGTAAATGTACACCCCTAAGTGAGAATGACCAAATTGTGCCCAATTAGCCATTTTAACTCCCACGTATCGTGAGACATGTTAGTGTTACAAGGTCTCAGGTGCGAATGGGGTGCAGGTGTGTTAAATTTTGTGTTACTGCTCTCACACTCTCTCATACTGGTGACTGGAACTTCAACATGGCACCTAATGGCCAAGAACTCTCTGAAGATCTGCATCATATCCAGATGTTGGCTGTTGCAAATAGACATAGGCGTGCTGCCAGCATTGCTGCAGAGTGTTAAGGGGGTGGGGGGTTCCTTCCTTCCAGAAGGAAGCCTCTTCTAAAGATGATCCACAAGAAATATCACAAACAGTTTGCTGAAGACAAGCAGACTAAGGACATGGATTACTGGAACCATGTTTTGTGGTCTGATGAGACCAAGATAAACGTCTTTGGCTCAGATGGTGTCAAGCGTGTGTGGCGGCAACCAGGTACGGCGTACAAAGGCAAGAGTGTCTTGCCTGTAGTCAATCATGGTGGTGGGAATGTCATGGTTTGGGGCTGCATGAGTGCTGCTGTAGGGAGCTACAGTTCATTAAGGAAACCACGGATGCCAACATGTACTGTGACATACTGAAGCACAGCACGAGTTCCTCACTTTAGAAACTGGGCCGCAGGGCAGTATTCCAATATGATAACGACCCCAAACACACCTCCAAGACTTGCTAAAAAAAAAGGGTAAAGGACAAGAATGTCTCCAGACCCAAGCCCTCCTCCTGTGGAGGAGTGCAATGTCTCTAACATCCACCAGGAGAGTGCTCAAGAGAGTTAAGGCAGGGTTGGAAAATAATGGTGGCCACACAAAACATTGACATAATTTGGGCATAATTAAGGCACAGTTTGGCCATTTTCACTAAAGGGTGTACTCACTTTTGTTGACAACAGTTTAGACATTAATGGCTAGGCGTTGAGTTATTTTAAGGGCACAAATTTACACTTTTACACAGCTTTAGACTTGACTACTTGACATTGTATCAAGGTGTTATATACTCAGTGTTGTCCCATGAACAGAACTAATAAAATAGTTACAGAAATGTGAGAGGTGTACTCACTTTGTCAGATATCACTGTATATCTCTGTCACTGGGCATCGTTAAACATTCGGCTTCGTGTTTTTCCATTGTAATTGCTCTGTGATCACATTTCATCCCTCCTGCTGCATTTGGGCAGAGACACCCTTGCTGAATTGATGTCCCCAGAGCTGATAACAAACAGACAATACATTTACCTGTCACGATAGCTATTAACATTTTCCAACCATTTGACATTTGCAAGCAAAGCTTATCGGTAATGCTGTACATTAGCCTATTATCCGTTTTATCTGGAATGTTAGCTTTAGAAAATGCATTTGACATGCCCAGATCACAATCCACAATCCCCACAGTAACCAGTATCACTAGTGTCTAGGTGAGGCACGGTTACCATTTCAACCTGGACAGATGCCAAGGAAATCCCACTTACAGTGATCTCACCCCTAAAAATCCTGTGGACCAGACAGAGCACACCAGGAGGGAAAGAATGGGTGGGTCGAGAGAAAGCGCTATAAACCAAGGTTGACACCATGGTTTAGTGCTGCACTAAAGACAACTAAGCTCAGAGATTTGCCTGTATTGGCCTGAACCATGATGAGTTTGGGCAGACAGGAAGACCAAACAAAGCAGACTGAGAAAGTAAGCAACCAACAGATCACTTAGTGGAGAAGTTTTTTATGTCAGATGCAAAGGTAGCTGCAAATATTCTTCTGGCATGTAATAAAAAACAGTGGCTAAAGCATACAGGCAAATAAAGCATAAAATTTATCTCACATAAAGGTCCAAACGATATAATAATGCGCAACTGTGTATATAATATATGGTAATAAGCAGTAATGGCTAGTTGAATTGACTGACTGTATGTGTGTAACTCTACCTCTTATAATTGCACAGTAAATGAGTTAAAGAGCCTGAGAAAGAGGGAAAGGGTGTGTGTTTTTAAACAATAGCATTTAATAAAGAATGAACTCTCTCAGCTTTCTGTTTTAATAGAGCATTGAGTCTCTAATCTCTTCTCTCATACAGTCACGATTCTCCCACTGTCTGTTTGCACACGGATAAAAAATGAAGTCATGAAAATGATCTAGAGTACTGTGCAAAATGATTAGGCCATCATTAGATTTGTTGTTAGAAATGCTATAACGACCATATGTAACACGTTGCAGATGATTGCAGCCCAATATTTCAAACTTTATTCCAGTCTATGTGAGCTTCACCATATCTTTACCTATTCACACTGTTCTTCTTCTGGAAAAGTGCATTCTTGACTGCCACCCATCCAAAAAGACCATCCTGGTCAAGCTGCTTTGAACTGTAGAAGGGTCAACTTGGCATCCCCATGAACCTGCCAGATGCTGCTACTGCGCAAGTGTAAGACAAGGTGACACTAAATACTTGCCACTGTGGCCTAAGATGTTATTTTTGTTTTTCTTTATATTATTAGGTACACCTCCTTGTTTCTATGCTCACTGTCTATGTTATGCCATATAGATGCATGTTGTAGTTCTCAGATAACAGACTGTAATCCGTCTGTTTCTCTGCATTTTGTTAGTTCCCTTTACTCTGTTTTCTAATGGTCATGACCCCCACAGGATCAGCACAGATCAGGTACTTCTACACATATCGATGATTTCCTGGTGTCTCTCTTATCATTACTAGGGGTGACCGTCTGTCATATGCATTGGGACACCAGATCATCACACCGGCATTTGGGTCAGTGTGTTGCTCCACAGCAAATGCAGGATTGAAGCTCTCACCATGAGGCCTCAATACTCAAACTCAGCCGTCATCACATCCCAAGGAAAATATGTATTTGTCGCTAAAGACGATACAGTTCCAGGCCATAGCAGATCCAGATTTTCCTAACATGAAACCACTGCAAACAAAGGTCAATGGCTGACAATTGTACAAAACATAATGGGCTCTGTTACGACAACTTTCTTTCTGCTAAGCACCTGGAAATGGCCCTGGCAGAGACAGAGCTGTGTACTGAAAAAGCCATCTGTATCTGGGTGGTGGGCAACAAAGCTGTGAAGCCGCTTGTGTCAAGTCTGTGAACTGAGCAAAACCAATCATGCATAGTAGAAGAATGTCTATTAACAATCTCTTATGAAGAGGGAAACTACCCAAAAGTTTTATATGGCAGTGGGAGGAGCACTTTTATGCCTTCTTGTCGCAAAACCCATTGTGTACTCCGACCACACCTTTAATAATTTAGTTGCCTTTAATAATAATAGTTGCCTGAGACACGTTTTGCAGCAATACAGAATTTCTCTCCGAGTTTTTTTTTGTGTATCAATGAGTATATTAACCAATGAAGACAAGTGAATTCTCTGTTACCATGTATCTAACATTAATGCGGTAACAGGCTCTAGCTAATATCAGCTGTGTGAAACTAGAGCAGAGTTTGATCAATGAAAGTCTGTGAAATTCGTCAGACTGACTCTCACTCCGGGCCAGAATTCACTGCTCTAGTACAGACTCAGAAAGAGAGAGAAAGAGTCACAAAAACACACTAAATGCAACAACCATTTCCAAAAAGCCATTTCTACTGACATGTGAAAACAAAATTCAGATGACCCAGTGATAACCATGTTTATAACAAAAGTTAGATGCTAGATGTAATGATTTCAGACAGACTGGTGCATGAATGAAGACCAGAAAAAAAACAAGTTACTGAGTAAAGAAGATCTGAGAGATATATTCTCTCAGATTAGACTTACCTTTGGAGTCGAGCTTGTCATGCATGCTCTCTGCATTCAGTTCTCCCAGACCCCCTGGCTGTATCTGACCATTACTGGCACTCTTCTTCAGATTGCTGCCTTTAAACCAGCTGAAGGCCCGACCCAGAGATGAACCACGTTTCTTCTTGCTCTTGCTGATCTTACTTTGCAGGGCTAAGATCTCAGTGACGTCTCTGGGTACCAAATCACCCGTGGAATTACTCTTCGACATCTTCACAGTTCCGATCTGATTACCTGTTATTTGACATTGGAAAGAGAAAAGAGGTTACATTGAACCTAAAAACGCAGTAAAACATACTCTGGATCAGATAACAGAGTAGACTAACAGAGCTGTGAAGGAGTGGTAAGGAAACCAAAAATGCAAGAATGCAGCAATTCCTGACCAGTGACTAGCTGAATAACAGTAATTCCTGGTCAGTCTGTGTTTACAGAAAGTTGGACATGTCCATACTCTGCAAAGTTTTGGTTTAGGTCCTAGTTTAGTTCATTTTCGTACATTTGTGTACAACTATAGACCGGTCCATACTATCATCCTCAGGGAAAACTGTCATTCCAATAGGATTCCAACTTTTATCCGAGAAGAAAGGAAACAAAACAAAACAAGTAAGGGAAGCATACATTCCAAGCGTGAGATTCCAAGTAGAGAGAAATCTCTCAGTCACTTAGTCAAAAGAATGTAGAAGAACAATCTCAAGAGTTTTTCACATGGTAGTGCCAGTGGCAAAAATCTTTCACACAGGAGAGTGATGCAGCTTTTAGACAGAGTGGCTGCTTAAACTTGCTCTTCCCAAGCAGAAAAAGGGAGCTTCTTAACAACATCCCTGTTATAAGGTCCCGTTTAAACACACACTCATGTCGACACACATGTACTGAAAAATCTAAAGTGATACACACTATGAGGCAGCTTCACTGACAAATGTACATACATTCACAAAACTATACACTTACACACAGTAATACTTCAGAGGGGCTCGCCCTTGCTCTTCTGGTGTGCTTCGTCCCTTGATCTTGTTCTGTTCGAGTTCTGCCGGGCTGTTTGTTCAGCTCTTTCGGGGTGACTGGAGCTCCATGCTTGACAGTCCTCCCCCTCCTGTGTGCTCCAGCACTATGCTGGCCTCTATTCAAATCTGCAGAGAGGAACTGCAAACTCACACATGTATTCCAGCCAGCAGTGTTTCACAATGGCAGCCTCCCTCTCTTTCTCTCTCTCTCTTTCTCATATTTGTCCCCACGCACACTCCTCTCCGCCTTCGCTCATGACCCTCAGACAGAGCTTGCTGTTCCTGTATTGGTCCTTGTGCTCTTACACATTTTTTTTTTTACTGAACCTAGCTCAGATTTCCCCCTTGTCTTTTCTGATTCAAGGTTTCCTTTTGTTCATGCTTCCCATACTATCAACAGGTGATGTGTTTTGCAGTCAACATCTGTTTATTATTAACTTTATATCTCGTGTCTGCTTTAGCAACAGAAAATTGGGAGCATGTTTGGGGGAATACCAACGGGACCGCACAAGCATTAATTGAGCTGGAAAATGCATGCAAACCTTTCTGAGAGTGACAGCCAATTTTCAATAGGTGAAATATGAGCTGTGTTTCTTCACCTGACAAGTCTAACACACCATTAACAACTTACCTCACACATGCTCACACGCAGACATAACAGCTACTGTGAAAACACAGCTTTGCCATGATATTTCAAACAAATACACTCTGCTGAACGTACACAGTTACATATGTATATATACAATGCTCAAAAAATTATCTATTACATATGGGCATATTTCAAAATTATTGATATAAAACAAGATCAAAATATACTATTACTATACTACTAAAGTATACTATTTTATATATATATATATATATATAATAAGCTGGAAATAGATGTTTGACAATAGATTACTGGGTTTAGCCGGCGTGGGGCATGTGTGGTGGAAACCATGTAAGAAGTACAAAGACAAGTGTGTCTTGCCTACAGTTAAGCCTGGTCGTGGGAATATAATGGTTTGGGGCTGCCCGCTTTGGGAACTATTGGGTACAATTCATTGTGGGAACCATGGATGTCAGCGTGTGCTGTAATAACACTCAAGCAAAGCATGATCCCTTTCGGAAACTGGGCCACAGGGCAGTTTTCCAACTTGATAACAACCCCAAACACACGTTCAAGACTTGCTAATGAAACTGAGAGCAAAGACCAAGCCTGTCTACAAACCATACCCTATTGAACATCTGTGGGCTATTCTCAAATGGATGGTGGAATAGCACATGGTCTCTAACATTTGTGATGTCATGGAGGAGTGGAAGAGGATTAGACTGGCAACCTGTGAAGCTCTAGTGAACTCCATGCCCAAGAGAGTTAAGATAGTGCTGGGAAATAATGGTGGCCACACAAAATGTTATCAAACAAAAGACGCTTTGGGCACAATTTGTCCATTTTCGCTTAGGGGTGTACTTACTTTTGTTGCCAGCAGTTAGACATTAATGGTTGTGTGTTGAGTTATGATGGTGGCACAGGAAAAAATAATATATATATATATATATATATAAGGCTCTATATTAGGAACACCTGTTCAACTGCTTAATGCAGAGATTTCAGCAGCTGATCACATGGCGATTTGCTGACTCAAGGCAACCTGCTGACATAAAAAAGAGAGAAAATCCAGCAAGCGGTGGAGCTCTGGGCAAAAAAAGCCTTCACAGTCATCAGATCTCAGTCCAGTAGAACACCTTTGTTATGTGCCATGTGGACCAAAATATCTGATGCATATTTTCTGCATCTATTTTTATTTTTTGTATATATACACCTATATATATCAGTTGTGCTTTCCTTGATGTTCTTAAGAAATGACTAATCTGATGACCTTTTTTAGCCATCGATCATTAATAAATTATTTTCTGCCTCTAGCTCAACCCTTTCACCACTGATACTGATGTTGAAGGCATAGTGATGACTATGTGATTCTTTGGTTTACACAGAGCGTGGGAATAGGTTGTTGTCATGATTCAAGTGTCCTGGTTCTTGACCTTCTCACTTTAGGATGATTTATTACTGTCTGAGATTTGTCCTATCGTGGTTGTATCGTCGGCAGGCTTTAGAATGTTGTTGGACTTGTGGATGGGCATCCAGCCCAGTGGTGTAACAGTGTTCAGCATTATGGGAAATGACAACTATTAAAAACTGTTAAAAAAGTCCAGACTCCAGTGAGAAGTGCAGTTTGATTGAACTCCAACGAGGAAACTCCCTTACCAAGCTCTTTGATGGAGAGCATTTTTTTGATGGGAAGCATACTGTGTACAGGATGCCAGTCCATCACAAGGCTGGGTAAGATCGCTGATGTTCTAACCAACCATCCTCTCTCCTGTACACATAGTCGATAGCATGTGATCTGACTAGATATGTCAAGCATGATATGCATCTCGGAAGATTTCATATGCACTGTAAACAATGGAGAAGCTTTTTACCCATAATGTTTGTTTGACTCAGCACAGCTCCAAGCACAGATGGTGCTCCTCTGCTCCTGGCCTCTGTCTGTATTGGGCTGGACTAGACTCCAGCAAATCACTGCTATCTGGGGACCAAATATCTACGATATTATCAGCACTCCAGAAAGACACAGGCAAAGCAGAAAATCAATAATTGGGTTTGAAGGATCAGTTGTTTTTTTTGTGTAAAAACACTTATAACACTTTCTGTCTGTGTTATATATTTAAAATGGTACTGTTCGGTGTGGATGTTTACACTGTGTGTGGTTGTATGAGTGATGAGACCAACACGGAGTTAGTAACGAGATTAAAGGGAAAGCGAAGACGAGGAAAGCCCGAGAGCCCCAGTACATAAGCATTTGGAGTATAGGGTGGGGCTGGAGTGAGTCAAGCTCCAGTTTAGTCACCCCAAACAGGCTGAAATGTTTAAATGCTACTATAGCAACAATGAAGAAAACAGCCATCTGCTACATCCATGCAAAAAATCTGTTGAAAGTAGGGGTTACTAACAGTCAGCTCTTTTCTGTTTAGCAGAGAAAGAACATTAACCACCGGAACATCCAGAACTGAACATGCCTTTGATCTGGTAATATCAGCTTTCTCTAAAGACAATAAAACAAATCCATGCAGAACACTATCAGGCAAAAGTATGGGGACGCCCAAACATGGCATGCAAATGTGGATTGGGTTCCCTGAAATGGCTGCATGAGTCAGCATTTGACCAAATGACGTTAAGTCAAGTCAAGTCAGCTTTATTTATCTCTCTCTTTTTTACAAGTCATAATTGTCTCAATGCAGTTTTACAGTTTCAGCTTATTTTCTAAATTATAAATCCAATCCCAAATTGAGCAACCCTAGGTAGACAGTGGCAAGGAAAAACTCTCTTAAACGCTGGAAGGAGGAAACCTTGGGAAGACTGAGACACAAAAAGGGAGCCAGGTGACCTTAGGTGTAATATATAAGCAACTGAAGGACCAAATGTTCTTTACACCCTGGGGGTACAAAAGGGGGCACTTTAGAAAAAGTTTGGGAACCACTGCATTAGAGAGACCAGTTTAGCTAATGTATGGATGTATTCAGAATGTGGAAACCAGAGACCTTATGTAAAATGGGCAGACATGTGGAGAACATTCAAACTTCACACAGAGGCAGCGTCTATGTCATATCTGTGATACTCCAAGATGTTTCTACTTTCAGCTCTAGCAGGGTGAAAGGGGTGAGGCTGAAATAGCTGAACCCACTAATTAGAAGGGGTGCCCACAAATGTTCAGCCATGTACTTTATTTTATCACGTATTCTGGTACCTGCCTTTAAACCTTTATAAAGTTTATATGTTTCCGTTCATATGTCACAACCACCCAGTTTACTCTTCTCATACATAACGTAACACTGAATTTTGTCTCAAACGAATGGCATATGGACTGCAAGTGCACTGAAATTGCATTGAAATAGTTTTCATCAGAAAGTGAAAAACAGAAGAAAAAAAGTTCAAGACGAATGTGGACATGAATGCAGACACACAGCACTTACAGAACAAAGGTGACACAAAGCAGACGAGTGTGTGGCCACAATGGTGACAAAAAAAGTGATTTAAAAAAGAAAAGGGAGCGATTAATGAAATGGGGGAAATTAAGTGAAAGTGAAATTAATCAACATGCTGGCGATTTTTATAAACAACAGCAGGTGTGAGAGCGTGAGAGTGTGAGGTATGACAGATGATCAATTCTAGCAGTTAGAATTTTAGAATTTTAAATGAGCATTTTAATACGTTATAAACACATTGTTTTCATTTACTCCCCTACACTGGTCAGTGTCTTTGAGCCGCAGCAAATCAGTAGTCCAAAAGTCATACGGAATCATGTCGTGATCTGCAGAGGCATGAGGAAAGCAATATTTAACTGCTTTGAAAACCTGAGTGTTTTAAAAACAAATTAGGAAACCGACAAACAAATCTTAAAGCTTTCAGTTACAATTTTTTTTAGCTCAGTAAGATAAAAACCATGTTTATTGAATTTTTAATTTGACTTTTGATTTAGGATATCACCGGTTACAGTTTACAGTTTCACTCATCATCTACTATCGTTCATTTATTATACATATTCATATGCGCTGTCATCCAAACCATTTCAGGGTTGTGAGGGGCTGGAGCCTATTAGGCAGCACAGGGTGCAAAGAAGGAACCAACCCTTGGTACCACTCCATTCCATTGCACACACCGGGACATTTAACCAGGTTCTCTGGGACTGTGAGGGGACAAAGGCCAACCACTGTGCTGCCCGGGTCATTTGGTAATGAACCAATTTGTCACTTTCACTGGACCGAATCCTAAAGTGCCGAAATAAATCCTATTATATACGTGTAATTTTATTCGCTTATTTGGACCAAAGTTCCGTTTAATCGGCCCAAAGAAGGTGAGAGCGAATAAGAAAAAGAAGCCTCAAGTCGCCACTTAGAGCGGATACAAAGCGGGTCAGCGAGATACGGGAGGATTTTTGGGATCCCTGGGAGAATTGGTGCTTTTATCAAAGGTCAGGAAATCCGAAAAGTTGTGCTGACAAG
>JAUZST010009265.1:0-13087 GCA_034779995.1 Parotocinclus haroldoi
TGAGTCTGTCTCTGTGTGAGTGGGTGAGTGAGTGAATCTCTGTGTATGTGAGTGGGTGAGTGAGTCTCTGTGTATGTAGGTGAGTGAGTCTGTCTCTGTGTGAGTGGGTGAGTGAGTGAATCTCTGTGTATGTGAGTGGGTGAGTGAGTCTCTGTGTATGTAGGTGAGTGAGTCTGTCTCTGTGTGAGTGGGTGAGTGAGTGAATCTCTGTGTATGTGAGTGGGTGAGTGAGTCTCTGTGTATGTAGGTGAGTGAGTCTGTCTCTGTGTGAGTGGGTGAGTGAGTGAATCTCTGTGTATGTGAGTGGGTGAGTGAGTCTCTGTGTATGTGGGTGAGTGAGTGAGTCTGTCTCTGTGTGAGTGGGTGAGTGAGTGAATCTCTGTGTATGTGGGTGAGTGAGTAAAAGTGTTGCTAAAACATACTGTATCTCTGTATTTTATCTATCCACATGTCTATGTATAATCCTGTCTGTCTCTCTGTATGTCTGTTTATAACGGATGTTTCAGGTTATCTAGGTATCAGGTTATGTTTTGTGCTCGTAGTCCAGGTTGTGTGTTTTAACCGGAGGACATTTCCGATATCCCTCATTCTGTATAAGCTGTAACGTATCAAAATTCAGTTGCCTCTTTGCAAAACTATGACATAACGGACACTTTATTGAAACTGATCTTTATTAGCAGTGAATATTAAAGAGCTACAGTTTGGCTCAAACCATGCTGACAGATCTGATAAAGGCATTGTGTGTTGCTTATGCATGCTCTCTTGCACGTGTCCATGCTGCGTGAGCCAGGCGAGATCAAGCCTTTTAATCTGTGTGAAAGTAAAGCATATTTAACATACGCAGCCGCGCCTCTCGTCCTGCTGCCCTCTAATTTATGAGCTGCCATGCTCTCATTTGGAATTGCTAACAGATTTAGAGCTATGTGAGAAGATTTAAAAATGGCTTCTGCTTTCTCACTTATATGGAAGTTTACCTTCTTAAATTGTTCTCGTGTAGACGCCTAACTTTTCTGGGTTCCTTTTAGAGTAATTGTGTGTTATTTCCCCAAAGTAGGAGCAAACATCAAACATTCCTCCATCAGACTTCAAGATAATGCGGGATTCTTTCCTCCAAATAACATATTTGTGCCCAAGTTAGTGTTCTAAACCGCTACACCAAACATCTAGCATTTGAAGTGTTTATTTAAATCTTGGCAAAACAATAAGTCTGGTAAAACCCAGTTCTTGTGCTTATACTGGTACCAGAGACAGTTTGGCACTCAGTCGTGACTCCTTACTTTAAAAGCACAAACATAAAAACAATGTTTAATTGTTATCTATTGTTGCTTTTTTTCAATCAACAGAAAATAAAAACAGAAATATGAGCTATAAAAAGGATTCTTAATAAAGCCCTTAATCTTGTTCCTTACCCAGAATGAAAACTCTCAGAATTTCATTCTAAATTTGTGTCATCCACATCCTGTGTGTAATGATTTTAGGTTCTATTGAGTTGCAGACTGAGCCAGGAAGGCAAACTAATGCTCTTTGTCAGTGTTTTGGTGCGATTCTGTAAGACCACCCTGCAGCGGGAAACAGAAAACGTGTCGGGATTGCGTTTTCCTTCCTCAAAGAGCCTCTTTGGTATGCACGTGGAGCCGCCAGAGGTGTAGCAGCTAATTCTGGCGCGACCCGAATAGCTGGCGGCATTAACGCGCACATGCAGAACGTTCCGCGCTTTGCTGTCTTATCACACAAAGCAGATTTGAAACCAAGCTCAGACATATATTTCGTCTCTGCGGAGCTTTCACCTAATTGGCACACCTAGTTTGGGTGTGTGTGTAAAAGCATGCATGGATCAGCTGAGCGAGCTGTTTTGTTGCCACATCAATTTAGCACTAATGCACATAATGCACATACCGGGTGGGAACATATGGTGGAGTAAGAGCTGCGGCATGTTTGATGGACTCTGAAAGCTTTGTCTTAAGAGTGTAAGCTAATTGTAGATTTTCAGACTGTCAAAACATGAGATCGAATGTGTGCGTGTCAGCAAAAGTGCTACGGCCTCTTTAGTGTTTCTGAGATGTGATTCAGTTTCTGAAGCCCAAACGCAAGAATGGTAAATGCATCGAGGTTGGCTTTATAATCAGACAAAATGCCAAAAGATGTTTTACAGTACACAGTGGTGAGCACACACAATCTACAAGTAGCTGAAATCGTCTAAATTAAATGCAGGTGGAAAATCTATATTTGTTATGTTTGAATTGGTAAACATTCTAAATGTCTACTTAGGTTTTTTAACACAGAAAGTAGCAGGAACTTAAAACCGCAATGAAAATGAGATCGTGCTGGAAATGCTTTTAGTAGGAGCTTGGAATTTGGTCTCTACACTGGTTCTACGGATTTCCCAGTTAGTATTGCAGTTTAAAAAAACTACTCAAAATACCAATGCACTATATTAAAGAGCTACATCTAAAGCACATGAGCTTCTTAACTACAGCACCCTTGAAAAATGCAGAACACATGAGTTTGAGATTAGCCATTTGTATAGGTTTCAGGTTTCAAGGCAATGAATAGAAAGTTTTTAAGACTAGTTCTTTAAAAAAAAAAAAAAAAAAAAAAAAATATATATATATATATATATATGTTTGTTTTAATACTTCACACACGTTGTCATTAAACTATTGCTAGAAGAGTAGAATATCCATTAGTGGCTTAAGACGTATGCACAGTACTCCTATTTCATGTGCATCCATCATTAACAGATACATCATTTCCAGTTTCAAACTGTGCAGTCTCAAAGACAATCACTAAAAACCACATGGAATTTACTTCAGAGCTGAATGACTTGTGATGTTAATCTGGCATAGATTTCCATCCTATCAAAAGGCAAATTTTGCCCTGGTCACCTATAGGTATCTGAAATATTTAAACCATTTAAGTTTACAAAACAGTACCAAGTGCTAAAGTCTTCGTTATGCTCAGATATACCCACTGGGGAAAAAAAACTGAGTATTTAAGTATATCCACTTAAGAATGCATACTGGCATGTCCTGATAGGTGTATATAACAAATGCCGATCACTTTATTAGGTACTCCTCTTTGTTTATACACTTATTGTCCAGTTTATCAGTTCCACTTACCACATAGGAACACTGTCCACCTTGTTCATCCCCTTTACCCTGTTCTCTAATTTTCACTATTTGGGTGGTGGATCATTCTCAGCACTGCACTGACTTTGATGTGGTGGTGGTGGTGGTGGTGAATTAATGTGTTGTGCTGGTATGAGTGGATCGGACACAGAAGTGCTGCTGTAGTTTTTAAGCACCGTGTTCACTCACTGTCCACTCTGAGACACAACTACCGTACTGCTCCACCTTGTAGATGTGAAGTCAGAGGCAGCAGCTCATCCGTTGTTGCAGTTTGTGTTAGTATTCCTCTATCCATTTTTGTTGGTGGACTATTTGTATCCAGCAGTGACCCTGCGGTGTTTAAAAGCTCCATTATTGGACCTGTGGGGCTCTTGTGGGGGTTCTGACCATTAGTGAACCCTTGGAATGGGCCCACCGGGTGCTAAGGTGTCGCCTATTCTTAGTTGCAGCTCTCTCGTGCCGTTTTTGACTATGCTGATTAAAAAAAATAAATCTTTATAAAACTGTTTTTTATTCCCCTCACATCCAGCTTGTGTCTAGCTGTTGCAAAGCTGCTCATCCAAATCCCCTTTCCAGTCCTGAAATTTATCATGATGCCATAACCCACTGCATAATTTGTTACTTGTCTTTGGAGGTTTGTGGTGGAAGACTGTTCTGTGCAGTCCCATCAGCTCTCAAAGCACAGCCTCACGTTCTGCTTCTCTAAGTCCTTCCTGCTGACTACACGCATGCTGTGTGTTTGGTGTGAGAAACGCAGAATCGTTGTTCCGTCGCTGCTTTGCATCACCTCTCGTCTCACCATGCATGCATGCGCACAGTTTGGAGCGTGTTCCGAAAGCAAATTTCCTAAAACGTCACGTCACCTGTGAGCTCGTCATGACCTTGGCTTGCCGAGAGAGCTGCCAAGAGACGGCACGCTCTCTTTGAATTGCAGATTACCATGATGCATTTTAAAATGCACTTTGCCGAAAGTGCTGCCAACAGTTTGGGATTTAAATGAAGCTTCAGCTGTGCAGCTGCTGTCTTCAGCACAGATCTCGTGTTCCTGTTTTGCTCTACGATTGGTGCGACTTGCTTTATAAATATGTACAGTGCAGATTCATTACATTTTTATGCAGGTACCGTTGGCTTGAATAGCTGACACGCTGCTTACAGAAGTACATAAAATGGCGTGCGTTAGGGATGGGGATTTACGCTACAGATGTGTATCCGTAACTTTAAATAAACTTAATGGACCATCAGTCCACCAGTTGCGACACCTGTTCAGGAAGCTGGGCACCTGGTTGAATGTTGCGGTGGACCAGATGGTCAGTTGTTCTCCAGACTTGGAGGTGTGTGTACTGAACATGAAGTGTAACAGGGGGGAGTGTAAGTATTTGTATTTAACGTTTAGGAAATTTTTGGCAGTTTTTGGGTTTTTGTTTGATTTTTTTGTGTGTGTCTAGGATGCTTACAGACTGCAGATAACTGTTCCATATGGACCTCACCATACATTGTGCAGAAACATCACAGTGTCATTTTATGAAGTAAATGTTTTCATGATTGACCTCATTATTACACATTTAAAGTTTTCTGTTTGCAAGACACCAGTCAACTTTCTGTCCTGCTGTCCTTGAACACAGGCAATTGGTTTGCTTTGATTTCAGCTTTGATTGAAAACATTGCAGGTGTGCACAGAACTAAGTATATTTACTTTGTATAACTTTAATATATTTGCACTTTTTCTATTTGCACCTACTTTCATTTATGCATAAAATGTATTAAGTATTATTATATAAGTATTATGTACACATACATTTTGTGTGTGTGTGTGTGTGTGTGTGTGTGTGTGTGTGTGTGTGTGTGTGTGTGTGTGTGTGTGTGTGTGTGTGTGTGTTCGTTCAATGTTCCAAATGAAATATCCCTATTTTTTGTGGTGTGTGTTTATACACACGAATACAAACATTTATATTTTGCACAATTTCATCATTTTTTTTTTTTAATTTGTGCTTTTATTTTTGTGCCATTCAAAGTATTTCACTGCAAGCAAATGTTATTTGACTTTGATTTGATTTACACTGGGGCTGCTGATCCGAAACCAACCTCACAGTCATGTTCCCAAATTTAGTGGAAACCACAGCAAAGGTGAGGGCAGAAACCACACAAAACAGTCCTTCTTTTGAGAAGTTCATAACCAGTTGTTGGTTTCCTAGTTAACTAAATAAACAATATAGCCAAACAACTCTTTAACATTATAACTTCTACACAATGTAACCAAGAAATGTAACATATTCTTCTACAGTTACTGATTTTTTGGGATGTTGCTCCTTTCAACCTTTGTGACTCATTTGGACTTTTATCCCCATGCTATTTGTGTTTAGTATTCACATCTAACTGTTCCACTGACATGATTCCAGGTCTGAATGTCATTTGCACACCCGGTGATGATAGTAACCACTACTCCGTATCTGTGTACACAGTAAACAGGATCTTGGACGGAATTGTGTCCTGAATGATGCCATTTGTTCATTAGCGTCTTGTTTGTTTGCTCTAGACTGTGCGTACCGGCTGGGGCAGCAGCATGTTGTGTGTTAATGAGGTTTCGTGCTTGTGGTGTCATGCAGAATAGGATGTTTATCTACCGCGGGAAGGAGTATGAGCGGAGAGAGGATTTCGAGGCCAGGCTGCTCACACAGTTACCCAATGCTGAGAAGATGAAGACCACCACGGCTCCCAGCGAAGAGCTCCGTAACTCATTGGGACAGTGTATCCTTCCGCAGTGCTAGTGCAATTTAGTGTTCTTACTCGAACCAACTCTTCTGTGTTTGTGCTCATAATTATTTGAAAGTATCTTGATTGAAAGCTGAGATTTTCCTTGACGGGTTTGTGTCTAGATATTCAATGTTTTATACTAAAGCCAATACTCGAGCTTCCTCCCAAATTCCAAAACAAGCCAGTGTCAGAGCAGATCGTCAGGTATCACCACCTACATTACCATTATGACCGTCGTTATCGTCATCAATTCTGCAAAGCTCTTTGAGAAATATAAGGAGGAAAAAAAAATCATTATTGTTATTTAGAAAAATATTGTTATTGTTTCCCTAATGTTTATCTATCATATTTGTATTATACACAGGATGAGCTCAGTTATAAAGTGTTATTCTGCAATATTTGAAGCCCATCAGTGTAGCCTCCTTTGTTTCTGTCGTGTCTAGCTCAGTTAGGAGTTCACATTGGAATTGTCCTTATTTAATAGGAAGATCATAGAAAATTATTAGACTTCTTTAAGACAATGCTCTATATGCGTTATAGTAAAAGACCTGACGTGGGAAAAAAAAAAAACGGTAACAAGCGTGAACGCTGCCATTGGTCTTGGTGCTTATTGAGATTCATAGAATAAGTGGGTCCCGCTCCACTTCCAAACGCATTTTGATGTGGTTTGGTTGGTGTATGAATGCAGCACAGACCAAACACCCCCAAGTGAAAATGACTTGTCGCACTGCTCCCATCTGGCATGTTTTTATAAAGTTCATGGGATATTTTTAGGCTAAGGACGCATATTATGCTTCCCTTAAAAATGGTGAAAGTATCTCAGTAGGCAGCAGATTTAGGGAATCTAAGAACTGGAACATCGTTCAGATCAGGGTTCGTTAAATGACACCTTTTACCTATTTAGTACCCTTTATCTCCATATTGGTACCCATCATTTCTTTATGACATTTAGCAGAGGCCCTTATACAGAGCGACTTACAATTCTCAGGGACCCAACTGTGGCAGAGGTGGGATTTGAACCCTGGACCTTCGGGTCCATAGTCTAGTACCTTAACCACTAGGCCACCACAGCCTCATAGTTATAATATGGCTATAAAGATTTGTTCCTGTTCAGCCATTTGAGCTAAGGTTAGTGGCACAGCTGCTGTCCCAGATACACACCAAACCTACATTTCACTCACATTCCTAGTGAAATAGTGCTTAATCATTCAAGAGAACATGTTGTGAGCTCTTTATGGTCAAGCTGTGGTGTGCTAAATGCCACTTCAACTGCACCTTTACCTTGCATGCGATGATAGCAGACCTGTGTAATGCACAAGGAGGTCTTATTGTGATCCCTTTTAGCTTATAAGTGCAGAGGTCTGTAATGAGCGTCGCATCCAAGGTTAACCTGCTTCATCACTCTGCCATCTCTTTTTACGCGCTTGTACGACCTGCCACTTCACAACTGTTCACACACTCCATCAGTTCTACCATATATTTGATTACCTTCCTCTTTGTGGAGCATTTGATGCCCAGCATTCTGTAAGCCTTGCAGCTAGAGTGATGTAAACCCTACGACCTGCTTCAGCCAACAAAAACCAAGTCGAAATATTTAGATCCTCTCAGCTGATTGGCTGCTGCCTTCTGGTCTTTTCCTGGAAGAGTCAGTTACAGCATGGTCACCGGTCTTGTTCTTTCAGACACCAGTAATTCCTGTACCTGAACGGTGCTCGTGATGCCTTTTGGGGATTAAAGCTGACGTTACTAGCCTGTGCTGTTAACTGGAGGTTATGATCGTATTCATGGACACTATAGTCTGTTGTCGACTTCCCAGCTGTAGTCTGGCTGATATTGAAAGACTGTTGACTGTTCATTTTGATGTTTTATTCATTTTGCACTGTAATTACAAAGCCTAATTCAAAAGCTTTGGAGACCAGATGGCATCTCTTTCCATTGTATAAGGTAAGCAAGTAGTATGAGACTGAAAGAACGAGATTTGAAAGAGCTACGTTTTCAACGGCTCGTTGTCAAGGGAGTTTTGTGTACGTGTGGATGACTTTACAAGACAAAGCTGAACTAGCAGTTGTTGTCAGTTTTTTTAAGGTCCTGAGAGTCATGTCATGCTTCTAGTTACTGTGTGCCTTTCTTCTCCCTCTAGTCATTTTCCACCTTTTCATGATTTAATGAAGTCGATCTGTTCGGCTGCTATAAGCAGCCCTGCTTCACGGTCTGGCAGACTCGAGCTTCCTCTGGACTTATAGTCGACATAAGGTTATGATGTTGAGCCGCAGGATTCGGTGACTAACACTGATCATCACTCTTGCAGCTTTTACACCGTCAACGAGGTCAATAAGTTCCAGTATTCCAGACCTATACGCAAGGGGGAGAAAGATCCTGACAACGAATTTGCTGTGAGTATGATTACGCAAGGTTTTGACCTCCCTGTGTCCACATGGGTTTACCCTGGATACTCCAGTTTCCTCCCACAATCCAAAAACATATTGGGTTAATTGTTCACTCTAAAAAGCTAAACTGCTTTCGTTCAAAGCAACGAGTGTTATTATTATACCCTTGCCCCCATGTTCCCATATCCCCCATAGTCGCCTCACAGGACCAATCGTGTGCAGCGCTGCTCTCAGAAGATATTTCTGTAATAAAAACTTTGAGTGTTGTGTGATGTGACATTAAATATGCAAATAACAAACCCAGGGTAACCAGCATTAAAGATTTCTGCTATTTCTTCAGTTCAGACTACTGACCAGGAGCAAACCTTGCCTATTTATCTGGGCCTTATGGTTTGGCCCTTGTCAGAGTCTCTCAGGTTTTTACCCCTGCCTGTTTCAACCGAGTCCCAGCATGTTGCCAAAGGATCGCTTGCAGTCTGATTATATCCCCCAGGTCATGAGATGCACAGTTTTGAGCTTTGAGCTTAAGAACATTATCAGCTGTTTCATCTCTTAGTGCTTGTAATGTCTGGATTATTGATGTATGTGGCTTTATTAGACACTTTTACGGTATTAAACTTATAACAGCCCTAGCTATATACTTGGGGTGGCGGGAATTTACTGATACTGAAATAAATACTTTATTTGACTACATTTAATATATTTTGTGATAGTTTGACCAAGTAGACTGTTAAGCTTAACCATTTTTTTTAATGAAATGGTCATTTGTTGTGCTTCGTTTTAGAATATGTGGATTGAGAGAACTACGTATGTCACAGCCTACAAGCTCCCGGGGATCCTGCGCTGGTTTGAAGTCGTTTCGCTCTCCACAGTGAGTAGACTAGCAACTTGGATTTCTGCTTTGCGTTCAGCTAATTTTTAGCATCCTTTTTGGAATTAGGTTGTGAAAAGAAATCGATAACGATTGTTCTAAAAGTGGCAGTCTTAATGGGTCTGCATACAATGAAAATAAATAAATAAATGAAATAAAACCATGTGCTTTAAGTGTAAGTGACTCCTAATTCGAATGATATGTGGAAGACACTTTTTAATGTGGTATTTTAACCTTTTGTTAGAGAGTGCAGTGCAAAAAACGGCCCAGGGGAATGGAAAGGATTAACAAGAGAAAGAAACGAAGGGCAGGGATTAAAGGAATTAAAATAAGAAAGGGAGTGACAAAATTAATAAAGGGAGTAAAGGTTGGAATGAAAAAGAGGAAGAACGGGGGAGTTGAGGCTGAATGAAATTAAGGTAGGAGGAAAAGAAGGCTGGAAATGATGGAAGCAAATGTAAGAAGAGAAGAGACACGAAATAAAAAAATATATAAAAAGTGAAATAAAAAAGGGGCAAGTAGAAAAAGTAACCTGCCTTGCCCCTGTTTATCCTAGTCAGGGTTAAAGGTCGGGGGGTCTTGAACCTTTGTTGGGTGGACTGGACTGGACCCTCACCTTGGAAGCCTCAGCCTGGATTTGAACTTGTAGACAGGAACTGGAATGGAACGAGCAAGTCAAAAAGAATTAGAAAGGGAGAAATAGAACTAGACATCTGTTAAAGCATGAAACCTTTCTGTTTGGGACATGTCGGTTCTCACTATTAGAGCTGTTGTTGAGCACATGGCCGGACAGTCAAGGCCTGAGAAGATTTGAGAGAAACCATATCTGACTGAACGCTTGAAAATCACTGAAATACATTGTATCAGATCTCTTTCAGAGAGCTGTTTAAAGGCATGTTGATTGTCTTTCATTTATATTGGCTATGATGTTCTGCTAAATTAAAACTTTGCGTGTGAGTGACAGATGGACAGTGAGCTGCTTTATCAGTGTGAGAAACGGGTCTGTTCTCAGCATCCTGTCCTTCCATGTTTGCTCAGTGGATCTTCATTATGTGGCTGATTTTAGCTCCTTCGTGCAGGGTAATTAATCTGGATTGTGTCCTGTAATAATGTTGGCTTTGATAGGGATTTTAGAGAGTCTCTGAACTAAACCGCTTTTTACTGACTCTCGTGGACTGATTCTCCCACACTATTGCATGTAATTTCACTAATTTTACTTCGAACTTAGAGCTTTAGAACAGAGCTCACTTTATCCGTGAACAGTTACGGAGCCTTTTGGGTTGTCAAGCTGTGCTAGACTTCAGCCTGCTGTGGCCCGGGGCTGTACGGCCATGCCTTAGACCAAAGGTAGTGCCAGGTACTGTTGTTTACATTTGCATTTACGGCAACCTGGAGGCACTTACAACTGACCCATCCAATCAATCAAAGATGCACTGCTCAGAAAAATGAGGTGATATTTCAAAATGAATATGAAGCGATTTAGTCAAAAGGTTATTTGATTATGCAAATGAGATGCCAGCTCAATTATGGTGATTGAGTAGTAAGTGATGGTGGTGAACAGAAGCATGTTAACTGTTCAGTAGGGTGTATGGTCACCCAAGACTGTCAAAACACACCGACAGTGATGGGGCATGAACAGGATCAGATTGTCGAAAGCGAAAGGAATGTTGTCATGTTTCTTTTTTTTGTCTTGATGTCTGCAATTCTTTTTATAGTCAATAAGTGTCGCAAGGTTTGCTCATACTAGTTTTCTGTCTTTCAGATCTATATACATGATGGATTAATCTCCTAGAATTCTTAAGTTCTCGGACATTAAAGCGAACAGGGTTAATTGGTTTTAATATTGATCGTGTCTAATATATGTTGATTGACTGACTGACACAGGAATTCATATATGGGTCTATTTCCGTATTTGCTTTCTTTTTGTTCTCATGTTGTTTTCAGTAGCTCTTTGTAGATCTGTGTGTAATATCAGATAGATTTGTGTAGCGACTCAGCATCTCAGTGTTGTCAAATCCAAAGTAATGGACATGATGTAAATAACCCAGCTTCTTAGGTAAATATGCAGATCAGCTCTTAAACCCCAATAAGAAGAGTTAGAGACCAGATTCAGTTCAGATTAGGTTGTAAGGAAGTTTGGTTGGACTAATGTTGCAATTTTTTTCAGATTCTGGTGCATTATCATGTAGGCTTTTGGCAGATACACGACTCAAAGTAACTTGAAACAGACAGTCTTACAGTTTAAGATGCCGTGGGCTAAAATTCTTGCTCGTGGGCTCAACAGTGGCATCTGAGGCAGAGTTGGGATTTGAACCTGGACCTTGTGGTTGACAGTCCAACACCACGGTGCCTCCATGGTCTCTGTTGCATGTTGTAATTGCAACGTTTGAACCTGTCTGTTTATTTTTTTTACAGGAAGAGATTAGTCCTCTGGAGAATGCTATGGAGACCATGCAACTCACCAATGAGAAGATTAACAACATGGTGCAGCGTCATCTCAATGACCCCAACCTTCCCATCAACCCTCTCTCCATGCTGCTTAACGGCATCGTGGACCCTGCCGTCATGGGGGGCTTTGCTAATTACGAAAAGGTGTGCAAATGTTGTTACTTGTGATTAAAAACCGCAAAAGACAGTAAGACGTGATTTAACCATCTGTAATCATATGCGTTCAGTAGTGCTAAAGGCTCAGTCTAATAAATAATAATTAAGCACTGTAGCAGGAATCTCAAAAGCTGATTCTCCTAATGGCTCTTTAGCAACGCGAGAGTGATTTATTGAGAACAATTATCCCATTAACGAGCACCACAATATCTAAATCATTCGTTTAAACACCTGCATGACATCTTCATTGGAAATGATCGCTCAAGTGCTCCATGAAGCAAATGTCAGAAAAACAAACTCCCTGAAGAGGCGTCAGGAGATGAGCGGCTCACTAAGCACGCCTTTGATTGTTTACTTCAGTCTGCTCTTCACACTTTCATAACAATAAATCAGCGGTCCTGTCCTATGCTTCAACCTGCAGTCTTCTACAAGCGCTGCAGGGAACAAGCTTAAACTTAAATTTTAAAAATTGGATGTTTCTGCTCATTTTAATGGACCATAATCAAGACAATAAAGTTCTAACAGCTTACAGGCACTAATGGATCATCTGGAACTGTGCCCACATTTTGCACACAGATATTTCTTTTTTTAAATCCAAGTTTTTATATATTGCTATTTACAGAAATGGGTTATATTCAGGTTTGTCCTTGGAAAGGTACTGCTGTTTTATTTGTTTGTGGTTTTGTGTACTTTTGCTTTTGACTCCATTGAAAATAAATTAGCTGACAGACTGAAAAACAGTTGGTTTGGACAGAAAAGTATATTGTCTGATTTGTATTGGATAGACATCAAGCATCAGTAAAGAACCGGATGTTTTAAGAATGCACAATGGTGTACCTCAAGGCTCTGATCTAGTCCTTTTATTGTTCACATTATATACACTCACTTTCTTAGGTGATTTGGATTGTCATTTGCACTGCAGTCATGCTGAGATGGTGGTGGTGTGTATGCTTGTGTTGTGCTGGCATGAGTGGATCAGACACAACAGTGCTGCTGGAGCTTTTAAAACTTCAGTGTCACTCTTAAACTGAAAACACCTACCGAAAATGTTTAGCCAGGATTAGGATTAGAGGATGAGCACAGTAACATGCCCAAACCACCTTTAGAGAATAAAGCAAATGGACTAACAAAGTAAATAAAGAAACAACAGATTGGCTTTAGTCTGTAAATGTAGAACTACAACGTTCTTCTGTGTAGAAAGTGAAACTTATCAATGGACAACGAGTACAGAAATAAGGGGTGTACCTAATAAAGTGATCAATGAGTGTATAGTGCCACATACAAAATCTACCACTTATTTAAATTCAATTATTTTTAGTTTGTTTATATATGTATGTGTGTATATA
>JAUZST010009266.1:0-13087 GCA_034779995.1 Parotocinclus haroldoi
TATATATATATATATGTATGTATCTACTGAACATTTTGACTGATGTCAGAATGTACTATTAAATTAATAAGAAATATAAATATTATTTGATATTTATAAAGAAATATATTTTTTCAGTCTTTTTTATATTGTACTTTCAAAACAGCTAATGCTTCTAAAATATATTTTAAACTAATTTAATATAGTTTCAGTAAGAGCTATTTTAATTTTATTTAACGTGTACACGTTTTAGTTTGACAAACTACAGCTGACAAGACCTTGCACACCCCCTGTGCTGTTTTTAATTTTTTGTAAG
Source organism: Parotocinclus haroldoi (assembly GCA_034779995.1). Taxonomy (NCBI): domain Eukaryota; kingdom Metazoa; phylum Chordata; class Actinopteri; order Siluriformes; family Loricariidae; genus Parotocinclus; species Parotocinclus haroldoi. The sequence continues at coordinate 296 of JAUZST010009266.1, forward strand.
TGGATTATTTTCAGTGTCACTGAGGTGTTGAAAAACTCCACCAGTACTTCTGATCCGGTCGTACCATCAAAACACACATAACAGTGATAACGATCCACAGAACAGGATCTTTGGTGGTCCTGTAAGGGTGTTGGAAATAAAGGGTGACTAACAAAGCATGTAGAGAATCAAATGGACTACGGTTTGTAATTGCAGAACTACAAAACTCTGATGGATAGTAAAGAAGCAGGCGTAGAAACAATGACGTATGCCCAATAAAGTGATGGGTGATCATACGATGGGCGCAGCTCCCTCCTTACAGTGGCTCGTATAATAGTTACCGTTCAGTATGTAATAGCTGAGCATTACGTTAAGTGGTTTGCGCGAGCGTGGGCGACTGAATCATTCTGGAAGCAGCACGGTTTTCTCCCTAACGGCGCGTTTAATTCTTCCAGCAATGTCAGATAATCAAGAGACCGAGACGTTATCGGGAGATTGTTGCGAGACACAGGTGGGCGCTTTGGACGCGACTTAGCTAGCTATGTTTACAGCACTGATTTGGCTAAGCCTTGTTGGATCTATGGTTAGCAAACAGAGCTAGGTAGCTAACGTACATGATAACAGCTTTAATGCATGGAATTGTTCTGATCGTTTGATGTCCTATCTAGCTAGGTTTGTTGTGTATGGGTTTAATGATGAACATGGTTAATCATGCTGTTCAGCTGTATTATAGCTATAGTAACTGGTTTAATACCATGCTTATACATCATCCTCTGTTATTCTCACAGGATCGTGACCAACGGTCGTTAGTTCCAAAACAGTCGAAGGCGTTTTGTTTTTGCAGTTCCTTGTAACTATTTGAACTGTTTTAGGGCACATGATCTACCGAGTGGTTGTCTCAAAGCTCTCATCTAAAATTGGTTTCTTGAACAGCACTAGATATCAATGCAACAGAGCACCTTTAACATGTGGTGAAACTGGAGATTTGGATCATGGATGTGCAGCTGACAAGTCTGCAGTTGACTGTGACCCTTAAATGGTACGTGTACCGACTTCTTCATTGGTTACACCGTTTTAGTACCAGGTTGGACCCGTGTTGCCTTCAGAACCACCATTAATAACTATCATTATTCGTGGCATAGATTCAGATTTGTCAGGGGCACATCCATGACCCAAATGTCCAGTTTCACCACATGTTAAAGGTGCCCTGTTGCATTGATGTCTAGTGCTGTGCGAGTACACCGTTCCGTTCAAGAAACCAGTTTTAGAGGAGAGCTTTGTGACATGTCACTCAGTAGATGTACAATGGGATAGCTATCGGCATCAGTGGCCATTTCAGCGACACGCGCAAGGTTATAATCGATATCAGTATACACAAGGTTGTCTAGGCCAGTCACATATTTATACAGTTAAGTCAGTGTCAATTTTAGAGTAAATCAATTAGCCTAACGCGCTTGTCTTTGGACTGTGGAAGTAAACCCAGACACGGGCAGGACCCAGACTGCTCCACCCTGGGATTGGACCCCGGACCTTTTTGCTGTGAGGCAGTGGAGCTACCCACAATGTGGTTGTACAGGGATGGTCGTGGTTAGGGACGGTGTCGGTTAAAAGGTGCTCAGGTGGTATTAATGACCCTGACACGTGCAGAGGAAGTATCCCCTATACCATTACAGCACCTCCGGCCTGAAACGTTGATACAGGGCAGGTGGGATCCAGGTTTTCTTGTTGTTCATGCCAAAATCCAGATGTTGTAGCAATAAAGACTCAGGAAATCAGAACGTTTTTTTCATTTTCTTCTGTTGACAAATGTTGGTGAGCCTTTGCACGGTGTCACTTCAGTTGCCCATTTTTAGATGACAGGAGTGGCACCTGGTGTGGAATTCTGTTGCGGTGGCCCATCTGCTTCAAGGTGTGAGGTGTTGTGCATTCAGAGATGCTCTTCTGCCTATTTTGGTTGTAACAAGTGGGTATTTGAGTTACTGTTGCATTTCTATGAGCTATAACCAGTCAGGATGTTCTGACATCTGACATCAACAAGGTATTTGTAATCAGGGAACTGCCCTTTCTGGATATTTTTCTGTTTTTTTCTGACCATTCTCTGTAAACTTTAGAGAGGCTGAGTGTGAAAATCCCAGTAGATCAGCCATTTCTAGCACAAACAAACATGCCATGGTCAAAGTCACTTCAAGCTCTTTTTGTCATGCATTGAGTTATTTTCCATGTGATTGGCTAATTAGATATTACTTATCTGGGTGACTTTGACATGGTTAATATGGGGTGGTTGGACGACTGGGTCAGAGCATCTCCAAAATGGCAGTTCTTGTATGGGACAAAATAATTGTCACTATGCATATGTTTTACGCTACTCTATTCAATGTTTTATTTATCTTTTATTACGTAATATATTCTATTATTTAGTTATTTAATGTATATGACACATCCGCCTATTTTGTTTGCTTAGTATTACTATAACTACAAACTTCTTTTCCTAGATACGTTTGTGTTATTCTTACAATTAACATCAACATTTTACACTCTACAATTGTTAACAAGTAACATTCTTACATTAACGTCCCTTTTTGAGTATTGGTCCATCCGTATAATGTTTAGGGAGTTTTCCTTTTCGCTGTAAGCTTGCTCAGTTTGGTATTGCAACTTTGCACCACCAATCTTATATCGCTGCTAATATTTTTTTTATTATACTAAACTGCTGCTACTTTAAAAAATATGAATACAGTATACATTATATAATACTATACTATATAATTGCACTGCTCAGAAATTAAAGGGAACACTTAAACAACACAATGTAACTCCAAGTCAGTCATACTTCTGTGAAATCAACCTGTCCAGTTGCAACACTGATTGTGAATCAGTTTCACCTGCTGTTGTGCGAATAGAACAGAAAACAGGTAGAAATGAGAGGCAAATAACCAAACAACCCCTATAAAGGAGTGGTTCTGCAGGTGGTGGCCACAGACCATTTCTCTGTTCTCATCCTTTCTGGCTGATGTTTTGGTTACTTTTGCATTTTGTCAGTGCTCTCACCCCTAGAGGTACCATGAGGCGGTGTCTACAACCAACAGAAGTGGCTCAGGTAGTGCAGCTCATCCAGGATGGCACATCAATGCGAGCTGTGGCAAGAAGGTTTGCACAGTGTCCAGAGCATGGAGCATGGAACAGGAGGAGCAGTGCCAGAACTCTGCATAATGACCCTAAGCAGGCCACTACTATCCATGTTCTGCTCAAACGGTCAGTAACAGACTCCATGAGGACGGTATGAGGGCTCGACGTCCACAAGTGGGACTTGTGCTCACAGCCCAACACTGTGCAGGGCAAAAAGGAACAAAAAGGTTGTCAGATTCGATATTGGCACCCCCTGTGCTCCTCTCGGATGAGAGCAGGTTCACAATGAGCATGTGACAGACGTGACACAATCTGGAGACGCCATGAAGAACTTTCAGCTGCCTGCAACTGATGCTTTAATCCAGGTCTGGGAGGAGATCCCTCAGGAGAACATACGCCGGCTCATCAGGAGCATGCCCAGGCGCTGTAGGTAGGTCATACAGGCACATGGAGGCCACACACACTACTAAGCCTCATTTTGACTTGTCTTGAGGAATTTCTACTTTGATTTTGTGTATGATTCCAAATCCAGACTTCCATGGGATAATAATTTTAATTGACATTAATTATTTTAAAATTATGTTGTTCTTAATGCACTATGTAATGAATAAAGATTTTTAACTGGAATACTTCATTGACTGAAATCTAGGATGTGTTATTTTAGTGTTCCCTTGATTTGTTTGAGCAGTGTATGTTTGCATTTAACTTTCAAAACTGAATTCCCTCTGCCTTCTTGCAGGATCTGCTTTGGTCGTGCCCTCCCCTCTCCAAGACAGCCGTGGTGTCACCCAGCTTCCACAAGAGGGCAAAGGCACCTACGCCAACATTTGACTCTAACCAAGGTAAGAATTCATTTTCGTGTTCTTAAGCAATGCAAGTGCTTTTAGGCAGTTGTGGTGATGTGTCCTGGTCACGAACATCACCAAATACACTAGTCACAAAAATGTAGGGATGTTTCATTATTTTTTGTGAGCAGTATAGCTAATCATTTAAAAAAAATAAGACTTTGGAAGATTATGAATACCCATACGTGTTTGTTTCAGCTTCAGGAGTGAATTTTCTTACTTCTTGGTCATTTCTGGCCAATGATTTGTTGTTAGGACTGTTAAAAGCTTGATACTAAGCAATTCAAGACAAGCATGTTAAAAACAATTTTATTTTATTAGTAGTATTATTATAAGCGTAGAGGTCTTATTGAAAGAGCATAGCATTATCTTGTAGTGTGCATAAAGCTAGACAAGAACTTCCTTGCACAGTCTACGTGGTCCTACTGGAGCATAGTTGCAGGTCCGGTTCTTCCTCATCTGAATCAAACTCCACTTTTTCATCCTTCACCCATTTACCACCAGCGTCCTGTAGCCATCCAGCACTAGAAACAAATAAGAAATGTATTAAATACTATGAAATGACTTCCAGCCCTAACCCGTGTAACTGAACATACTATAACTGAGCTTGTCTGAGCAAAGAAAATACACTTTATTTCACTTCTATAATTACAGACTGTTGTCTCTACGTTGTTTGCCCAGCTTACTCTGTTCTCTAACAGTCAGGACCACCAGAGGACCAGCACAGATCAGGTACTATTTTAGTAGTGGAACGTTCTCAATACTGCACTGACACTAATCTGGTGGTGGTGGTATGTTACTGTGAGCGCTGCCTTAGTTAGGAAACCTCACTGTCACTCCTGGAATGAAAACAGTCTGTCTAACAACATGTCTAACCACCAGTACCCTGTAGCATCCCGTGAGCAAATATGGTGCAAACATGGTGAATGCGTCTTTGACGGCGCACAGTGACTGAACGTAAAAACTCCAGTGTCATTGCAGTTCTGAGGACCATCCACCACTTAAATACTATCTGATCTGTGCTCATCCTGACCATTACAGAACATAATAATGGAAACAAACAAGGTATGTTGAGAAAGAGATGGACCACATTCTGTAATTGGCCGAGACCATCTGATGGTACATTACTGGAATTGCACATATATATATATATATATATATAAAAAACAAAAAAACGTCAACAATGTAAAAGATTTTGTTGTACCAGTCTTGTGAATTTCAGAATAGTTGCAGTTGGCCTGATTAAGACCAGCAATCTGGTTTCCAACCTTAACCACTGTATAATATTTAGCTTTTTAGAAGGCTGATTTTCTACTTTGTTTAGCTTTAGACTCACAAAACTGCATATTGTAGATATCTGTCACTCCTGGATCAAAGTAAGAGCCTTAGATTGTGGCAGATGACTTACTCAAAAAACAGGATAGGAAATATTTTGAGGAAATTTGGAACCCCGAAACACACACCAGTTGGAGTTTTATATCAAACATTGACATATTTTCGTTATTTTATATATGTATTTAACAAGGCAATTTTAGGTTTGGCCCATGTTTTGCCCCGAGGTGTATGTCATATCACTGCTGATTTTTGCACCTTGATAGATGCTTGAAGTTTTACATTGTTGTGTAGCAGGCATACTGAACAAGTTTGGTAAATCGAAGCTTTTGTTTTGCTTTAGCTCTTGGGAGCCATTCCACCAAATGGGGGTCACTTCTGTCCTCAAGACATTATACGTACACATAATTAATCTAATTAACTGTCAGAAACATTTTACAGGATTATTAAGCAAGCTATCCTGCACAATGATGCAATTGAAAATCTAAGTTATATCATTCTGAACTTTAATAATAACTACCTAGAACACTGAAAAACAGCATTTGTTAGTTGTCCTTAGCCTCTAATACAGTATTACACTCTACAATGAAATAATATTTAAAAAATAATACTCAATTGCAGTAACAAAGTAGTGTTACTTACTACATCTGCTTATACTCAGTACTACAGTAGTACCTCGATTCTTGACCACCCCAGAACTCGTCGAAATTTGGTTCTCGACGCATTTTGACTAAATTTTTTTTGTCTCAGTTCGAGTCGAGCCGTTGTCAGCTGAAACTTTATTTATAATTCAGTACCCAGTGATGCAGTAATCAGTGATCGCCCATCGACCACTGATAAATATTGCTGCTGTGTTTAACGTGCTTTTCTTCATTTTTACATCTACAATGCTGTATTTGTGCAAAATGGTGCCTAAAATGCTTTGTAATGACAGCCAACTGAAAGGAAAACTGAAACTGAATTCTCCAGAACTTCTCCAGACTGTAGTTTGCATTAGCAGCCAATTCACAAATAGAGTAAGTTCTTTGTCTTTGTTTCACTTTTAATCCACTACACACTAAATTATATTACATTTTTCAACACACTTTTTAAAATAAAATTAGCTTTGTGGTAAGGATTTTGGCCAACTGTAGGTAAATGTAAGTCTAACAGGCTAAGCTATGGTACAGTATAAAATATATTAATCATCGGTTCATGAAATATTTAAATTATAATGGATTTGTAGGAACATTTCCCCATCATAACTCTTAGAGCACCTGGACATTACAACTCCATTAACGTATATAAAATCTTATATAGTGTGGCTTTTCTGGAGGTCTGGAACGGATTCATTTAATTAACATTATTTCTTAATGGAAAGATTTTTGCGGACTCATCGTTTTTAGGACTTGACAAGCCTTCTGGAACAAATTAACAGCGAGAGCTGAGGGGCCACTGTAACCCCTCATTCACATCCTGTTATCAGCGTGCATTTCATGTAATTTGAAAATCTGTTGAATAATATACCTCTTTAATTTGAGGTAGTGTTCTAGTTCTTTGCGTCTCTGATCTGTGAGAGGCTCGGATTCAGTACTCCTGCAGTCATACATCTTTTTCTTCTTCTGCCGCTGACTTGCGTTTGCTAAACAGCACGAGCACCAGAAACATAATAGCAATGAGAGTGGCATTCTGTAACTTCGAAGCTTAAACGTAATATGAAAAAATCCCTTTGAAAACACGACACTCACTTGTTTTAACACAGGCAGGTTTGGTTTCTGTGTTGATTTCCGCTTTAGCATTGGGTGAAACGCTCTGACCAATTCTGTGGTTGCTTACAGGGTGGTTTCTGCAGTCTGCTGCCTGCTGCTGAGTTGCATTGCTCTCTGATCTTTCACTTAAATAACAAAAACCATCTTTAATCACACTACTCTTCTACAACCTAACGACTACAACTGAATACAATCCATGCAAGACCTTTTTCATATGATCACAGGCATGAATGAAAGTATTTGTGCTCCGTTTGTGCTGTAACAATGGTCCTTGGGGTGGAATATTGGGGTGGGAGCTGGGTTCACTGAAACTGTTATGTGATCAGACATGGGGCGCCCTGACATCACAGTTCTGGTCAAGCGCAGTCAGTGCAAGAGTGATTTAAAATGACAAATAATGTGAATTGAAAATGTAGTAAGTAAGGTACAAAAAAGTTGAAGAAATGATCAAGTAAATGAGCAGGTACTTAAAATTTAAAATAATACTCAATTGCAGTAACAAAGTAGTGTTACTTACCACATCTGCTTATACTCAGTACTACAGTAGTACCGCGATTCTTGACCAAAAAAAATTGTCTCGGTTCTTGTTGTTGCACACTTACTTAAACTTGTATAAGTCGAGCCGTTGTCAGCTGAAACTTTATTCATGATTCAGTACCCAGTGATGCAGTAATCAGCGATCGCAGATCGACCACGGATTAAGATCGCTGCAGATCGTGCTTTTCTTCGTTTTTACATCTACAGTGCTGTATTTTTAGGGCAAAATGGTTCATAAAATGCTTTGTAATGACAGCCAACTGAAAGGAAAGCAAAAATTGAATTCTCCAGAACACAGGCTGTAGTTTGCATTAGCAGCTGGGTCTGAGACTATTACTTGATGAGACATGGGGTGCCCCGACGTTACAGTTCTACGCAAGTACAATCAGAACAAGCGTGATTTGAAATAACAATGTAAATTGCCATAAAATGTAAGGTTTAGTTTAGTCCTGTCAAATTATTGAAAATATTGTTGTGCCAGTTCCATCCAATTTATTATAGAAGTTGTGAATCATTCGTATTTTTGCTTATTTGACCATAAAGACGCATTTTCTTTAAAAAGCACTACATAGCCATATCAGTAGGCAATACACGCACCAACAGAATGCATTTAATACTTTATAATAACAAAATATCTGATTATCAGAATGTTGCATCTTAATCCAAAATAGTTGTTTCAGTAGGTACTTTTATTTCAAAAAGCACATGCATATTATGCTTTCTCTACTTAAGCTATTGTGCTATTCTCCCTACTAAGTTAATTACGTTTCAATATCCGCAAGACGTACTTTTAAGGCTTTTTTTTAAATTTGTGATCTCATAACATGTTACCTTCGAAGACTAACAAAGCTCCTTGTTGAGTAGGGGTCTAACTATAGAGGCGGATGCATTTTCTTTTTTAGGTTTTTAAACAAAAACACTTTAGTCCCCTACAATTAGTGACCAGATACAGAAGTTTAAAAATGCTTACCATATGTTTAATAGCCAAATGACATCATTCCTGTTTTCTATGTGAAAAATGACAAGTCAAAAACTAATGTGTTTTTCTAATGTATGAAAGTGTAAACAAAAATATTTAGTCCCTTGCAAGCAAAAGAAAATAGGCGTCACTGAGAAAGAAAGATGTGTGTCTGTGAGAATGATGCATGATTGCGCCCTCTGGTGATCAAAATTGCATCTGCTTTAGATAGCATAGAAAACAAAAAAAAATCGACGATGCCCATTGTGGCATACGTAAGTAACACATGAGTGACACACAAGTACATGTAAAGACAAATTAAGTGGCAAATTCAGCTTCAAACCAATAACAATGCATAATATATTGATAATGGATCAATTTACTGATAAAGGAAGAGGAAATGAATTGCACAATCATTACCTGGCTCTTTTATGACAGCTGCTGTAAGGAGTAGACCTCAGTAGGGCATGGTGGGTGATTTTTCGTGTCTGTGTGAGTAAAGGTGCAGAACTGCCTGTTTCCTGTAAACAAAAGTGTATCCTGTCTAATGCCGACTCTTAGGATGTCAGTACTCACGATGCAGATGCATAAACAGCTAGAAAGCAGTGTCACTAGCACTTATTTACCTGTCGGTCCTCTTCCTTGTTAACGTATTCTTGATGTCGTCTTTTATCGATCTCTTTTTTCAGCTCTGTTTTTTTCCCATAATACCATTTTAGACCTGGATAATGAGAGAAAATGATGTTGTGACAAAAAACACAGATGTAAAGGCTGACCAAGTGAAAAGCAAATCTCACCTTCAAGATGCCGCTTTCCTTTTCTGTGTACGCTTAGCATTTCCACCGTGTCAAAAACGGGACGATGTGAACACACCAAACAGCTGTATCTAAACAATCCACAGGGAAAACGGATTCAAACATACACTGCTCACACAAAATTATTTCATTTAAATATCCCCTCATTTTGTGAGCAGTTTATATGCAAAGTCTTGCAACTGTGTTCACTGATTTTGATGTGATTAGCTCAACATAAATTCAAGTTTATGCAGTTTAACATTTGCATGTATGCCATTTAGCAGACACGCTTATCCAGAGCAACTTACAATTCATTCAAGCAACTGTGGGTTAATGGCCTTGCTCAGGTACCCAACGGAGGCAGGATATGAACCCTGGACCTCCTGGTCCATAGTCCAGTACCTTAGCCACTAGGCCACCACAGCCAACGTTTCAACATCAGTTCCCTTTAACACTCGAGGTCCTAACAATTCTAATAGAAATACAAATCTCTAGTTTAGCCATAAATTAGCCTGGCCATAAACAGCCAATCAGCTCTGCGGTCCACAAGCTGAGGTGAGAGTAGCGTAGAAGTCTGTTGTGTGTGTGTGTGTGTGTGTGTGTGTGTGTGTAACCACCTTACTGGCCGTGTGCTCATGTTTTGGTCTTTTCTCACCCGGTTTATTTGTTTTGAGACTTTTTGTGTGCAGATGATTTTCTGCTACTTATTTATAACAAGCTATAAATGGGTTTGTAAGTACATGGGCCTTTGTGTCCTACTGTAAGTAGTACTCCTTTGTGTCTCTACAACTTTAGACTCTGATTCGCATTCACTTTTTGAACCTCTCTGATCTGGCTGATATTTCATGTTTGTAATACAGTCTATCAATGCATTTTTTCCTTCCATCAAAGTAATCGTTTCAGTCACTCGTGCTTTCAGCTGTTCATTTTGTGAGGGTAGTAGCCAAGACACCACTTTTTAATAAGTGTGAACAGTGTGAAAAGCTAAGATAATATAAATTTTTAGGTCCAATCGTCAACAATATGTCATATATGGTCATTACGCCATGCTAAAAAATAAATCTAATGGTGACCTAAGACTTTTAACTGTATATACATTGACTTAATTTGATCACGCAAGATACTTGCAATAATTAAATCTTGATAAAACAATAGCTGTATTCTTTTTGTATCAACATTCAGCGAGGGTCTCAACGTGATCCGCAAAAGCCCTTTGTGGTTTTAGGTTGTTTTAATCTGCACCAAATGCAAGCCACAAACAGTCATTTGAAGATTAAGATGGATTGATTAAACAACTGGTTCCAGGTGGGACTGGGACTGTTAATAAATATGAAATTGAACAACATGGTGCAACAAGAAAGAATAACGCATGTGAAATTCGAATTATCAAGTAATGGTAATCAGAGTTGGCCACACCCTGAGAAGTTTCTCTTATTAAAGTGTTTAGCCTGACGGTACGAACAAAATACAAATGTAACGTGATGTTTGTTTCTATGTATCCAGATGAATATCCAGATTGGTTTTAACTGGCACAAAGGCAACAGTAATTGGGAAAAAAAAGATCTGTTACAACCGAGGTATGCAAAAGAGTATCCCTGAATGCACAACATGTCAAACCTTGAAGCAGATGGGCTACAGCAGCCCACACCAGGTGCCTCTGTTGTCAACTAAGTATAGGCAACAGAGACTTCTGGATTCTTAGTTCCTGTTTGTGGGGTTGTACTGAAGGAGGAGTTACCTTCCATTTTTCATCAAGGTAGCTTCGTCCTCTGGTATAAAGTTGGACAGCAAGTCTGAAACACGACGTTTCTTCAGCCATCACACACACACACACACACACACACACACACACACACACAGAAATAACATTATCGTATGTAAAGAATATAACTGGCATAATGATGAAGATAACATTTACTACAGTAGAACAGACTGACTGTTCGTATCCTATCGATATTAAAACAGAATAATTACTACCATCATACTGTATGTAAGCGCAGCACGGTGGCTCGGTGGATAGAACCACTGCTACCCACAACAATAAGGTCCCGAGTCCAATCCCAGGATGAAACGGTCTAGGTCCTTTCTGTGTGGAGTCTGCATGCCCCCCCATGGGTTTACTCCGGGTACTCCGGTTTCCTCTCAAAGTCCGAAGACATGCGTGTTAGGTTAACTGGTGTCTCTAAAGTGGCCCTTAGTGTGTGATTGCGTGCATAACTGTGTGTGTGCCCTACGATGGATTGGCGTCCCATCTAGGGTTCCTGTCCTTGCGCCCAGAGTTGCCGGGTGGGCACAAGGACCCAACCCCGTATGGATTAAGCGGAAGAAATGAATGAATGAATAACGCGTGTAGTTATACATACCTTTAAGACATTTAACTGACTCTGATCGTCACCTTCTCTTTTAAAAGACATATTAGCTTAAATCCACATCTCGGTGCGTGTTGTTTCTGACTGATCCACACGCTTCCTGTGCGAATATGTACATGCTACCTTCAAGAGCCATCCAAATTACAGCGGATTAGTGTTCCTTATCATAACAGTCACCCGTGCCCCACGTTTTAAAAGGTACAGAAGAGAAATATTCTGCTCACAAAAAATAGGTGCTCTATATATGAAATACTCTCCAATTTTGTGAGCTTTGTAAAAAGAAACCAAGGCATGTTATGTGCCAACCATAATATTCAATGCAGCATGTTGGGAACAAGAACCTTAAGAGAATAACAGATTAATTATACTGTAACTGTGTATAATAGATGATGGTGATTGGACGTGAGCCCAGAGATTCATCAATCTGACTGATAGCAGGCTTCTAACAGATATAGACTTCTAACAGGCTTGATGGTGCTCTGAATATTTGGATCAGAAAATAAGCCGGTAAAATAAGTTGGTAGTTCCTACACTATGTGTTGTCTGGCGTGTCTGGAATCAAAACAGAAATTTTTGCAAAATAGATCTTATAAATTATCTTCTTCACTGCATCTGTGGCCACCATTATTTAAATAATATTAAAATATTTAGGTAACTAGGTTACGTACTACTAAATGTCTAAATGTGAATGTTATTTGTGAATATTTAGTATATCTATATATATATTATTTTCTTCAACACAAATAACTGTTTGCTACAATAATAATAATAATAATAATAAAAATAATAATAATAATAATGAAGTCAAAGTCAAATATATTTATATAGATCTTTTTACAACGAAGCATTGTCTGAAAGCAGCTTTACAATATTATATTATCTTACAAGGCCAATCCCAAATTGAGCAAGCCTAGGGTGACAGTAAAAGGAAAAACTCCCTGAATGTAGAAAAAGAAATCTTGGGAGGACTAAGAATCAAAAAGGGACCCATCCTCCATAGGTGGCCTAGATAAAATAATAATAATAATAATAATAATAATAATAATAATAATAATAATAATAATAATAATATCAAGTTGAACTTATATAGTGCTTTTCACATAA
>JAUZST010009267.1:0-13084 GCA_034779995.1 Parotocinclus haroldoi
TCTCTCTCTCTCTCTCTCTCTCTCTCTCTCTGTCTCTCTCTCTCTCTCTCTCTCTCTCTCTGTCTCTCTCTCTCTCTAGTTTTGCATGGTTTGGGGTTGGAGAGCGAGCACTGTCTGTTCGAGAATCAGAACGGCACCGTGACCCTGATCCCCCTGAACGAGTCGCAGTGCTCCGTTAACGGAGTTCAGGTCACTGAACCCTGTCAGCTCAACCAAGGTCAGGAAAGAGGAACGAGTCTGATGACTTGATATTTACATGTATTAGAGGGTGCCGTGCATCTAAAATAAACACCCAGTGTCCACAAGTGACCCCAGACCCAGCTCTGGACCCCCGAGTTGGGCTTTAGAACTCAACAGGACCCCAGTACTCGCCTCCCTCTGTCTCTTCTCCTCACCAGACCGGGCCGGATTCACATGAAGCGAAGGGTCTTAAGAACGTCATTACATGCAATGAATGAATGAATGGGGGGAATAATAACGTAACTTTTACGTAAATCTTAATTAATTCCTTACGCTTTTCTTAAATAAGTTAAAAATGATTCCCTCATGTAGGCCGTTTTGCATTTCCTAGCTTACGACCTGCGGTGCGATGGTTTTATTTGCCGTTATTTCTGTCATTACCTTAAATCCAGCATCGCGTCGAGCCTTCAAACAATTTTTCACTACAACTAAACAAAAACTACAGGTCGTGGAGGCAGAAATGACCAACAGAGAGGGGGAAAAAAAGACCCTTTAATTCCAACGTGTGTCCCGTCGACGCTTGTTCACTTTTCGTTTGAAAAAGGGATGAGTCTTAAGTGCTTATTTTGGAGAATAAATGTTTTTTTTTTTTTTCCCGTACACGCATTTAAGATTTTTATCGTTGGGACGCTCTTCGAGTCCGATCTTAGGGGGGGAGTGAGGGGGTCAGAGGCCGGGTGTGCCCCTCCCCGAAACCGTGTCCCCCCGTCCCACCCCCCCGCTTTAATCTCGAACCCGAACTGGCATTCTTTCTGCGCTCATCAGTCGTCCCGTCTCTGTCCTGATTGTGTCTCGCTTGTTCGTTTGTTGCTTTCGGACTTTGGACGTCCCCCTCTAAGGTGCCGTGATCCTGCTGGGCAGGACCAACATGTTCAGGTTCAACCACCCCAAAGAGGCGGCGAAGCTACGAGAGAAGAGGAAGGTCAGTCTGTCTCTCTCGCACAGCACCAGATTGGTCTCTTTAGAAGTATTGAATGTTGTTGTTGTTTTTGTAATCAGAGCGGACTCTTAAGCAGCCTCAGTCTGTCCATGACCGACCTGTCCAAGTCGTGTGAAAACCTCTCCACAGTCATGCTCTACAATCCCGGGTAAGCAGCTCTGTGTTTGGGTGTGTGTGTGTGTGTGCATCTCTCTCCGGACCTGTACCTAGATTTACTGCTGTCGAGTCAGATCTCGAAGCAGCTATACAGTATTACAAAATTACAGGAAATCCCCAGCTGAGCAAACCTAGGGCGACAGTGGAAAGGAAAAAAAAAAGGAAGTAAGCTTGTAGTAATAGTAGTACTGATTAAACACACCGCTCACAAAAACGAGGCAATGTTTCATTAGGGGTAATTAAAATATTGAATAGGAAAACGTAAAATAGATGCACGTCGACTGTTATTTCGTTCAGCTCACGTGCCGAGCCGAGGCAAGACCTAGACTGGGACGCAGAGTCCGAGATACGAGATGAGATTAATATTTTCCTTCATAATAATAAAAATGAGTTTGTAATTCCCTTTACGTTTCTCGTAAATCACATATAATTTGAAATAGATATTATATTTCCTCCTATATTAAATATAACGCTAAATTCTCCCTCTCTCTCTCTCTCCCCCTCTCTCTCTCTGTCCCTCTCTCTCTCTCTCTCTCTCTGTCCCTCTCTCTCTCTCTGTCTCTCTCGCTCTCTCTCTCGCTGTCCCTCTCCCTCTCTGTCCCTCTCTCTCTCTCACAGCTGCATTTTCAGGACAGTAAACAAAGCGAGCCGGTGTTCACAGAGATCAGAGCCCGTACCAGTCGCTGCACTGACCCACCCCGAATGACACCTGGCTTTCGTCTCCGCCCTGTTCGTACAGGGAGCAAACATGCCGCCACCCGGGGGACGCCTGGCGCGTTACCGAAATTGCGTCTACTTTTCCCTTATGAAAATGCAAACGAAGACCTCGCTGGAATGAACCTAAAATCAGGAGTTTAAGATGCATGCGAGTGCAGGCTCTGGTGTTCAGAAAAAGCAACTGCATCCGATTTCACTTCCCGTTTCTAACGTTGGCTCAATTTCTTATTCGGGATTGTTCCATGATCCGGTCTCTGTGCACCATACTAGTTCTACGTTCCACCCAGAACCCCGTTCCCCCTCGTCCTTCCGTAGCTGGGCACTCCTGATCCAGTCGTACGCGAATCCGGTTTCCCGAGTCAACAAAAACCTGGCACGGAAGGCGACGAAGAGAAAAAAAAAAAAATTGCTGGAAACTGTTTAACAAGCTATTTTACTCCACTCCGGCTGAGCTCGATTCGCTCTCTTTGTTTGACTTCCAGCGTGGATTCATCAGCTCTCATAAATCATGAATGTTTGCCGAGGTGCCTTCGAGTGCGAGGCGTAATATTCGTCTCTATTCTTTTTTACTTTTGCACGATCCCTCTGTGCGCTCAAGTCCATTAGTTAGGCTGTTAAAAGTGTCCTGCATTTCATTACTGCCAGGATGCCCGATCGGTTTTAATGGAGGGAACAATGTGTGTGTGTGTGTGTGTGTGTGTGTGTGTGTGTGTGTGTGTGCGCGCGCCCATGCAGAGGAGCTGCTGGGTTGTGGTTCACGCATGTTTAAGCTCGTGGGTGTGCATCCCTTTCTGGCAGACTTCGGCACAGTTCTGCAGTGCCCGTTCCTGTTTTCAGACCATCGTGAGAACCAAACGTCTCTCTAGGGGGCCATTTCATTTTAAAAGTATCCCCCGGTCGTCGGAAGCGGCACATTTTCCTCGTTGGAACCCCTGGCTGGTCCAGACGCGTCTAGCCTTTTTTTTTTTTTTTTTTTTTTTAAAAGTCCCCGCAACGATAGTAAGACGAGCTTGTTTGTGTGTGTGTCGAGTGTGATAATACTGCAGCGTCCTGACACTACACCAGATTTATAGCCCTGTCTGAGTCAGCACGTTGTTTGACAAAAGCACCATCGACAGCGTCCAGGTTTGAGAGTGATCTAGCCTGGCACAGAGAACTGGCATTTCAGTGTGCGTGTGTGTGTGTGTGTGTGTGTAGCACACATATACACCTCGGTCGACCCACAGCAGCATTAATGTTGTATGAGCAGCCACTGGCATGGATAGCATCTGATAATCAATAAGGGAAATGCGCGCACACACACACACGCACACACACACACACACACACACGCACGCACGCACACTCGATAGGGCATGTTGGGAGGGGCAGCTGCACCACAGGTTACCCCTGACATGGCATTTGACAGCGCAGCAGGACTAGACCTAAAGGTCGGCAGCATCAACTGACCCACGGGCAGCAGGAAACCTGCACAATGAGCGCACAGCACCCACACACTGCTCTGTGTGTGTGTGTGTGTGTGTGTGTGTGTGTGTGTGTGTCTGACAAAAAGCCTTAACAGCAAGCATTAAAAGGATATCGCACAACACAGCCAAACTTTTAACTCTCTAAACTTTGGTGCTTTTTTTTTTTTCTTCCCCCCCCACCATTTTCAGTTGCTATGAAACTTACTGGCTGCACTTCAGAAATCCAGCTCCAGCCTTTCCACTGGTTTGAGGCAGGTTCGGTTCCCAGCTTCCCAACGCTTCCATGAATGCAGTGTTAAGGTCATAATGAGCAAACCTCCCATAGCTGAGAGTTCCCACGCCAAAGAAAGCTTCCAAACCATTTCGGTTTCAATCCCAAAAACCTCCGGTCCCAGTACTGACGCTTTCCCCACCAGTAGTTCCAGCACGAAAAAAAACAAAGCGCCCCACTGAGGCACACTGTAGCTACGTTTAGTTACAATACTGTGATAAGAAGATCCAGTTCCACTCCCAACACCAAAGGTTCAGCTCCACGACTCCAAAGGGTCTCAGTTCGGGTAGAAGAAAACGTTGCGGTTACATCTGCAGAACCGAACCATCCGTTTCCTCCATTAAAAAAAAAAAAGATTCCAAATGGTAAAACCTTTCCAGTTCTAGTCCCAGTACCAAAGGCACCATGTCCAATCCCAGAGCTTCTGATCCCTCTCGAGACTTGTAGAAGATAGCCAAGATTCATTAAAAAAATAAATAAATAAATAAAAATCGATAACAAAACCCCCGGCTCCAAAACGAAATCTTTTCCCCGGCCAAGCCCAAGCTTTAGCATCAAAACCTCCGATTTCACCACAAAACGGTTCCAGTTTAAATCCCGATTTAAATTCAAACCCTGTTCAATTTTAAGTCTCGTATCCAAAACCCTCCAGTCTCCTCACAAGGTCCACGGTCCGGATCAAGCACAAACTGCTACCCATTCCATAACCAAAAGCTCTAACCCCATCAACAAAAATGTCCCTCCCAACGCTTTCGGTTCCACTACCAAAAAAAACAAAAAAAAAAGGTAGAGGTCCAATCTCAAACCTTTAATCCTCTGGAAGAGGTTCTACCAACCGATCTCGTTATCAAACCATCTCACTTCATTTCCAGAGCTTTCGCTTCCACTCCCGAAATGTTCCAGCTCCGGGACCAAGGTTTCCAATTTCAGGATCAAGGAGCTGATTAGATAACCGAACCGTTTGTCTGTCCCGTGTCCTGGAGGTACAAAGTGGATCCAAGCCCTGCCTCTGCCTCTGCCGAATTCGGCACGGACCCCTGTACCGCACGCCTGGCGCTTCTCAAATGGCCCTAATCGACCTAAAGCCCTTCGTTACAAGCAGGCTGGTTTACTTCTGACGTGTGATCACCCCGAGACCCGTCCTTCAGAACGGAGGACAAATAAATCCTAATCGAGTCTGGGCTTTCATTTCGGCCGGGACAGAGGTACGGGTAATGAAATGAAACGAGCTAACCTTTTCCCCTCACCTTTCTAAATGAAATCATGCCACCGCCTGTTTATTCCGAAAGGAATTACAATATCGACGGATTAAAACGTCACACCAATCAGAGGCGGGCTCTCGAGAGAAGCAGCCGATCTATCGGAATTCTCACACACACACACACACACACACACACGCGTATTTAACAGACGTCAATGACACGAGGTCTCGAGGTCTGGAGAACCGACGATGAAGCTCTTAAAAGGGGTGACTGTCCGAAAACCTCAAAATAAAAAATAAAAAAGACCCAACTTGAACCCCTGAAGCAAAGAAGTACATAACAGAGTAAACCGAATAGGTAGTTACTTTGCGTGCCAAATTCCTGCACTTGATGACGCAAATGCTGCTAATGATGTTAATCACCCAAAGGACGACGGGTTTCCGCTCCGAGTCCGGTGCCTGGTTCGAGGTTTCTTCCCCTAAACCTCAGGGAGTTTTTCCTTGCCGCTGTCGCCGTTTGGCTTGCTCATCACGGACAAACAGAATCCAACTCGCGACAACGTTGGCGCGGCGGTGTGAAGCTGCTTCGTGACAGCGCCCCACTGCAAAAAGCGCTACGCAAACAGAAATCGAATTGTGGAGGCGCGTTAAGCCAGTCCGCTGCTTTCGGGCTCGTTTCCGTAGACCTGGTTAATTGAGTCTCTTGTGGGATCTGGCAACCCTTCGGAGGAACGTATAGAAAGCTGTACGGAGTTTGCATCCCGTCCTTCCGCGCGGTTATTTTCCGGTTGCTAGGTAGAAATCCAATTATTGCCCGAGTCATGTAGACTTGATCAGATTGCAGACTAAATCCCATTACGGATGATGGAGCGCATGTAAACGCACCGCTGAAAATAACAGGCATAAATACCATGATGCTTATATAAATATGTATCCTTATGTTATCTTTTTCCGCGCTAGTCTGAACGCCCGCTCCGTCCGAGCCGTAATGACATTCCTCCTAAATGCCACCCAATAATCATCTCCCTCTAAAAAGTACATTAGCCATTACCATTTGGTATTTTCCACTTATGCGGCATGGAATAATTCCCAATAACCTTTTAACACGTCCTTTTTAATATTCTTGGACTGTTTTTATTTTACCGAGGACGGTCCCGCCACGACCGCCTCCATCCAGGCTCTGCGGCCTCGCTGCGCGCCCTCAGGACGCCGGCGTAGCTCTGGCCTTTCGCGAGAAGCAAACGAGACACTGAGCAGGACCGATGTCGGTCCTCGGGCGCCGGGACAAGACTCCGAGCCGGACTTGATGAAAGCCAGGTTTCACTCCTGCACCCATCAGCTTGCAGAACAATGAGATTAAAGACAACAACAACAACAACAACAACAGAGCATTGACTTTAGGAGGGGGGGGGCGGTGGGTGAGCAAGGCTCTCGGGGACGGAGCGCGCCATCGATTTCGAGCGCGGGCCGAGACGCTGATCTCAGGCGCACGTATAACACCTGATAATAACCGCGATCACATATTAGACCCGAGTCGTTTTCTGCACGGCCAAAACGGGGGGCGGTCGCCTGGCTTCCCATGCGTCGTTATTCAAACGGCCTGAGGATGCTCGCCTTAATTACTCTGTTTACAGCCTAATCGCTGGTAAACAGTGGAATCGAAGCCCTGTGCGCTCTCCGGGCGTCAGCGTCGAACTGTGTTCAAGAGCAGATGTACTATACATACCCGGCAGTCTAAATAAACATGCTTTAGACCCACGGAGTGTGACTTCACCAGATTGGCCATTTTTAATCCTGACCAGGCTCCCTGTAGACCTGGATTGGAACTCCGATTGGGACCCCAGTCCACGCTGAGACGCTTTCGTGAGTCCGGTCCCAGATCCGGAAAACCCAAATACGCAGGGAAAGGCAACAGAAGAAAGGCGTCGCCCAAGCCGTGTGCCGACTCCACGTGAAAAAAAAACAAAAAAAAAAAACTAGTTTGCTCTCCAGATCTTCAAATTGAAGTTTGTTGTCCAGAAATGGAAAACGGCACATAAGTTCAAAAGCTGGAGCAAGACGACCGCCAGTTCCTTCCCAATTTCTGACAAGTTCTCCACCCAAAAAAATAAATAAATAAATAAATTGTTTAAAAAAAGCGCACGGAGCCTTTTCAGATTTGGATCTGCAAAACAGGATCCAGCTTGGCTTGAGACTCGGCTTTTCCTTCCGCGTTACCGTTACAGATCTCATCTCGCCTTGACCCACGGGATAAAGTCTTAAACACGTGAAGCTTCTGCAGTCATTAGATCCGAGTGCTGTGCTGTCTGGATCGTCAGTGCTAATAAATTCATCTGCAGACACAAACAGACTGACTGGCTCGTTACAAACGTCCGGCGGCGGCGGCGGCGGCAGACATGCGCCGGCTGAGCCGGAAACTTTCCGAGCGCCGTTTGTCGTTCTCGCGAAGCAAAGGCGCGGCTCCATATGAACCTTTTGTGCGAAAGAAGGGTTCTGCTCAGGGACCCAACAGCGGCAGCTTGGCCGAGGTGGGATCTGAACCCAGGACCTTAACGGTTATGGTAGCGCGGTCCGAAACTTTGGTTTTCGGCTACCCCCGGCGCATGCATGAGGAGATTTTGCACGCGTCAAATTAAAAGGACAGATCTGCCCCAAAAACCAAGCCAAAAGTTTCGAAACGCGGCCAGAAACCCATCCAGATCCGTCCGTTCTGACCTGAGGATCTGGAAAAGAAAGCGACCGAGTATCGATCCCTAGGGGACGCCTTACATAACAGGGTCGATGTTGGATCGTTGTCCCCAAACCAACAACGAAGATGCATTAGTGGTACAGGAGATGAACCGCCGTCGGTTAGGTCAGAGACCAGCACTGTGCGGTTTATGCTATCGAACGCAGCATTATAAGGGAATAAGGATAGCGAGGGCTCCAGGATCAATAGAGAAGATCATTAAGAATGCGTAGGAGGGCCGTCTCTGGGGCGCGGCGTCTGATATCCGGACCAGCGGGGCTCGAAAAACTTTATTAGTTAAGAAGGATTGAATTTTGGAAGCCTGACGCTTCCTAACAGTTTGGTTCCAAGCAGGAGATGCGAGGTCGGGCGATGAGCCCGTTTTCATTCGCCAGAACGGAATCGGCCGAGGTTTAAGGGCAGAGGGAACGTAACCGGACACAAACGACGAGGGAGGCGGTACCAGGCTCGTACCCTGCGCCGTTAAAAACGTGTCATCGGGCGAGTTTTAGGAGCTCCAAGCTCCCGAGTCAACCCAAGGAAGACCGTTTAATATTGTAACACAGCCGTTCGGTTCGGCCGGATCAGCGATAACGTCAATTACCAAGCACAAGAGTGTCATCTAGACAGAAACGATGGGAGGATAGGAGAGGAAATGAAGGATTTAGCGCGAGGCACAGAGCCAGCAGCTTCGATAAGCTCGCTATCAGAGACACCGGCTAATGATCCCGAAACAAAGGAAATTTGCACACCGGCAGAGCAAATTAAATCCAGCATGCGACCAGGAGAGGGAACAGATAAACAAACATGAGAACGAACATTTAAAAACTCAGTAGCTCGTCCGAAAACAGCACAGGAACAGCCGGACGAACGGCGTAGGTCCACTTGCACAGGCTTTAGAACAGCGGGCAAAAGTCTTAGGCCACCACAGGTCTATAACGACCATAGTGCAGTGTCGACAAAATTTCCACTCATCTTTGTTCCAATCTTTGTGAGCTTTAGCATAGTTTTGGGCTTCCCCCCAAATCGCAGGCCATCCGGTGACGCCGTGGGCAACGCCGGGAAAGCCATCCCCCAAACCTGCGAGGGCATAACGGATCTATTCGCAAACGCCAAACGCATCGGAGCAGCGTGTGCATTTTGTTTCCGAAATAAAATAAGAGCCCTCCGCGGTGAGGCTCTGCTCGTTCCCGTAGGCGGCGTAGCGTCGTTTCAGACCGTAACCTCTTCGTCTTTCCCAGCCTCTGACTCAGTGTCGGACTGCTCGGCGTGGGCAGCCCGAGCCTTCATCGGAGGTTACGGCGAGGAATATTCGTGCCCCCCGACCCCCAATTTCAAGTGCTGCCTCGCTGATCCGAGCACTTCAAAGCCAGAGCCTGAGGAGACGGGAAGGAGGGCAGGTGGAGAGGCATCGGGCTGATCGGGCCGATCGGAGCACGGAGACAGAAATGCGTGCAAACAAACAAACCAAACGAAACACGAGAGTCTGCAGCGCGCCGCAGCGTGGGCGGACAACGTTTGCCCTCACCAATCACGGGCCGTGTAGAGCGCGCGTTGTTCTGGATCGTCGCCGTACAGACCGTCCAAAAGGGCAGAAGGCAGAAATCGGTTCTAATAGCTGCGGGTTTTCAAACGAATCCATTTCGACTTCATTTTCAGTATTAAGGCATTAGGTTAATTAGATTAGCGTCTCCTCGAAATGTTGCCACATTTTAAATTCAGCAGGGGTCGATGCAGCAGCACAAAGGGGCGATCCATCCCAACCGGAAGGCACCGCAAGGCAAGACCTGTTCCTCGTGTAGCCGCAACTTCTAGGAGCCTCTAGGATCCCGATGCCCCCTGTTTGCATTTTGCATGTTCTCCCTCTACCTGTGTGGGTTCCCTTTGGGATTCTTCCCACATCCAATCAGGTCAAGCCTTAAAGAGCGTCCCTAAAGTGCTGATCTAGGGTGGCTAGGCCCCAGCTTCCCGTCGACCCCCGAGTCAGATTACGAACGTGGAAAAAGTGCAACAATGGAGGACCATGTGAGGCGCCTCGATCTCTTTATGACCTTGAACGCTGTCGCGTTTTATGAACACCAGAGGGCGCAACGACGCGCCACATCGTCCGCCCTACAAAGGAAACTGGAGAGCGAAATAAAACCCTAAACTGAGCCTGGTTTAGCGAGAGGCTTTGTAAGAGCGCTGCGATAGCCGAACTTAATCGGCTGTCATCTTGACACGTCCGGGCCATTACGCAGATATAGTTTGCGGTGATATTCTTAGCACCATCGTTAGCATTTGGGCTTTCGGGCAACGCCATCCCGGTTTACTCTCGGCCACGGCAAACTCTGCAATCACAGCAGCGCCGGGCGTTTGTGTTTGACACGTTCAGCCGTATTGATTTATGCCTCCGTCATGGCTCAAAGACTTCCTAATTCTCGAAGAGCGGCGGCTTGACAGGCAAAGGAACCGCGAAAGGGTTTAAACATGCGTCCCGGCAGAGCGGGGAGCTACAGGAGCGAAAGTTTAAGAGACGTTTTCGTCGTTAAATCCTTCTCTCGATGTTCAAGCTGCTTACAACCTTCCGTTTGGGATCAGACGACGGTCAGGTTCCAGTATGGAGGCCTCGTGCTGTGGGCCGACACGCTGCCCTAGATGCTGGCGCGACGGATGAGGGCCTTCAGGCCCCGCTGCAACATAAAACATCCAACGCTTAACCGTATTTCATCTCGTATGAATCCCAGACTAGAGGCGGCCAGACCAGGTAACGAGGGCCTATTTTCAGCTGTACAGTTCCCCCCCCATAAACATTCGTAAGCACATCATGAATACATTGACGTCTCCTCGGCTTAAATCCATTCTCTAATCCCACCCTACCAGCTGCCTGGCCAATCAGATCAAGCTCAGGTGGCAAAGGAAAGCTCGTCGCTACGGGCTACTCCGGGTCCACTAGCGAGCTCGGAGCATGAAACATGAATCAGAAGCATGGAAAAGTTTGGTCGATTCTTTATTCGTGGGCACGACTGCAGCTGAGGAGAACGAGCCGTCCCGGGTGACGCGCCTTGCCCGTGACAGGGCGTTACCTCCAGGGAGACCAGGTAAACGCATCCTGACAGTTCGGCCACGGGTACGAGCAATGCGAGACAGTGAGTATACCAGCCCGGGGGGAGAAACTCAACCAGGATCATGTCCTACACATGTGCATTGAGCTGCTGGCACCAGGCTGAGAACGTGCCAGCGCCGAGCCGAGGGCAAGAGGGAAAAAGAGGTTACCAAGCCGGGGCTTCTCATGCAAAGCGCGAACAAACAAACCTGCCAACTGAGCGTGCCCAGCTTCACACACGGCAGTCTGCGATGAGGACTGAACCTGGGCTTATGGAGGCGCTCGGCACCGGCGCCTTCTGCAACACCACCGCTGGTAAGGATCTGGAGAAAACGTCTAGCAAAGCTGGACTTGGGGCAGCAGTTCCTGTAATCAGGGATTACAAACCCACGGCGTGGGGGTGGATGTGATGGATGTGGCACCTTTTAAAAGGTCTTTTAACAGCCCTGAACTAGCCAGGTCCAGGCCCACAAATAAACCAGTCTAAAATGGTCCGTCTGTTCCAATTTGTGTACTTGGTGAAACGGCGTATAATCGCATTTAGTTTTTTACCGTTTTGCCATCTACTGCAGACACAAGCGCCCTAAAAGGAAGCGCCTTAGAGAGCGCACTTAAAAGGCACATAGCAAAGAAACTTGCAGGCAGAAACCTGGTCGATAAATCATCGTTTCGGAAATCCAAGAATGACCCAACAAAAGGCATCTGAGCGACTGCGATTATGAACCTCGTTACTGCTTAAGTAAGCAGAAGCGAATGTTTTCACCAAATGCCAAGGAGGCAACAGCAGGTAGCAAACATTTCCGAGGGAAACACACGGACCTCAGCCCGGCACGAAGCCGCCCTTTATCTGTCCGGGGGGGCTAAAAATACCTTCCGATGCCTTTCAGCGCTACAGAACAGAACGCCTTTTCAGCTTTTAACGCAGCCAATTTGCCGGTTCATGATCCTGCAACTTGCACTAATTAACAGGACCGAGAGCATGTGACTTTCCACCGTTTTTTTTTTTTTTTTTTAAAAAAGGATCTCCGATGGAAGTACAGAAACCGTGGCCTCATTAACTCTCATTATGATGTCGCTAATTGGTCTAAAAGTCTGCACTTTCTTTTATTTGATGGAAGGACTGGCGCTGCTCGAGCTCAAGCCAGGCAAGATATTAGAGATGCATTAGAGACGTCACGCTCCGACAAAACATTCAACGAGGAAACATCTTGTAGCGCGAGGACAACCAGGTCCGGATATGGGACGATTTCCTTTTTTTAGGTGCTCACGTGCACCGCTAGGTCGCTCCCTCGCGCTCGGACCACGCCAGTGGTGGAGACGCCATGCCACGCCTTACCATCAAAACTTTCCCACCGGGGACACGAGATCCTGCAGCGACCATGTTTGCTCAGAGCGGATACGCACACGTTTCAACGTTTCAATATTATATTCATCCCTTACATGCCCAAGGTTCCCAATCAGGGGTCCAGCCCTCAGCCCCCGCTCGGGGTTTGGGGGGTTGGGCACCAAACATTGCCCCCCATCTGGGAAATTTGGGCTCGGTTAGTAAACAGGCCCAGCAGATAAAGAGCCCAGGCTCTGTGGGAGGTGATCCAGCTGCCTCTGTATCACCCGAGCGCACTGTTGCACATAAATATGTCAAAGTGCTTTGCCTCTTTTCTCTTCGCGCGTCGCCATCGTGTACGCTGGCAGAACTGAGCCGAGCCGAGCGCGTTTGCAGAGTTACAGCATCTGGCCAGGCTGAAAACAAACAATAAACACGGAGGAAACAGAACCGGAGGACAGTTCGTTTGTTTGGTTGGTGCCGTCAAGGCCGGTCGTTTGCTCGAATGCACTTGCATTTTTTGAACGCCGGAGGGCGCCATGCGTCCATGCTTCGGAAGACGGAAAAAGGAACGTCCACTACGGAACGCGAAATCGATAGTCGTTCCACAATCGAACCCTGAGCCAAGCATCGTGAGCAGAGTGCGCGTCGCTACGCCCCTGTGATCCCGTACCCGTCCTGCTTGGGTCGTTGTTTTTTTTCTTTTTTTTATTGTTCTGGCGATTAAGCCAGAGGGAGCGAGAGATTAATTATGAATATCCTAATCAGTCGAGAGAGCAGTGAAAGCTCTGTCATAACCAGTGATAGACAAGAGGCCCCGGGGAATCAATCAAACTGTGTGTCCAGCTCTGATCATTTCATTAAAGCAGCCAAGACACTGGAGAGAGAGAGAGACAGAGAGAGAGAGAGAGAGAGAGAGAGAGAGAGAGAGAGAGAGAGAGAGAGAGAGAGAGAGA